>JAVTVY010025663.1:0-113919 GCA_036873755.1 Hanleya hanleyi
TGACGAGCATCTGAACGCTCCAACGATCCAGGTCCTAAAAATAGAGAATGAAGATTGGACCTGAAGCGTTGAAGCATTCAGACGTCTGACATCAAACGTGGCGATTGTGTGCTTGTTTGAAATGGTGGTTTACGGGCCGCATACTTACTCTTATTGGTATTAAATCTTTGTTGGTATCTTTATAAATACTATATTTCAAATCAATAGCAAATAGCGGTTGTCCGCATGAATGCTGTTCGCTTTTGTAGCGCTCTAAACATTAGAAATGAGAAAATCTAAGACTGCGTTCTGATTGGCTCAGGCCTCAAGGCCAATAACCATTGAGAACAGCGGGATGCCACATATCCAGACCTGTCTGGTGCATCTGTCTGGTGCATCTTCACAAGAATCCCCGCACATAGACTGCAGTACTCTCTGTTAATTCAAGATATTAACAGACAGTGATAGTGTACTGTTCCAGCTGTCTCCCTTCAGAGATTGGTCATTCGACTCCGCCATTTCAAACTAAGACGAGCATTTTCATTGGATCACTATTTATAGGAGCCACCCCAATCTTCATACACAACCACGTGACTGTCTCAGTTGACCGATGACATAGCGCGGCATCGTTTTCGATTTCAAAATCTGGCGTATAACTGGGAAAATGTTGTTGTTGCTGCATCAGCCTATCATTGGCCCTCCGTAGAAGGATCCAATACTATAGGCTATCCCCGCATAGGGTTTACTTGGACATTTTTGGTGATTCGAGTGAGTTCTTGAGTCGTTGCCTCAATCTCGAACATTTCATCCCCGAGGTTATTTTGAATTAGCATGTTGGTATCCCAAGCCGGCGGTTTTTGCCTTGACTCTCGATGTCGATTTCAGCCTGACATCAAAGTTATGCCAGCGATGTCACATCTCAAACCGTCCAGCTAGTGGATTGGAGTAATGAGCTAGCTGAACCTGTTGAATAATTGGTTTGATTTAGAGGATACCCCTTGATCTTTTTTTTATCCAGAACTATCGTGTGCAACCATGCAGCCAAGGCAATGTATAGATACCCTAACAAATCGATCAATACACTGGCTCCCGAGGATGGCCTGGTGGGCCACATGCCTCTCACGCTCCACACCTCTCATACGACACGATTTGCGTTTTCTATTCTACTCGTCGTACCGGAAGTGACATGATAACCCGTCCACATGAGAACTTAACATAGATACGTCAAAGTTAAAATCAAAAAACGAAAAACGGACAAGTCCAGGCAATTTTCAATATTTGATTTTCATTTTTGCGTGAAGCAAAACGAAAAACGAAAATTGAAAATTGACTGTCAAACATCAATTTTCGTTTTTTGTTTTTGTAATCCCAGAATCAAAAATTGAAAATTGACGGTCAAATTTCAATTTTTGATTTTCAGAACACAAAAACAAAAAACGAAAATTGAAAATTGACGGTCAATTTTCAATTTTTGATTTTGAGAAACCAAAAACAAAAAACGAAAATTGAAAATTGACGGTCAAATTTCAATTTTTGATTGTAACAAAAAAACAAAAAACGAAAATTGAAAATTGACGGTCAATTTTCAATTTTTGATTGTGAGAACACAAAAACAAAAAACGAAAATTGAAAATTGACGGTCAATTCAATTTTTGATTTTGAGAACACAAAAAACGAAAATTGAATTGTGCAAGGTTACACGGACCTGGCATGATCTGTAGAGTTTGACGATCGTATATTGTGTGCTCATTTTTCATTTGACGCTCATATTGACACGTTATTGGGGATTTGACGCTCATATTGACACGTTATTTGGGACTTGACGCTCATATTGACATTTAAATTCGGTATTTTGAATCCTATGGCACGTTCTTCTAACATTTTACGCTTGTATCGCCATATTCTTCAAGGATTGGATTCTCAAACTGACAAATGCTTCGGGGATTCGACATTCTTCGGGTATTTGACGTTCATATAGATATCTTCAGAGTATTTGACGTTCTAGTCATTTGGAATCTTACCGTCTCACATCTATAGCGGCATATTTTGTTTCTTTGGGGATAAATCGATCATACTAACGCGTCCTTTCGAGATCAGTCTCTCCTACTTAAAAGCATACTTCGTTTGTAAGTGAGGAATTTACGCTCGTATTAACAAGATCCTTTGAGATCTGATGCTAATCAGGGAAAGTACAATAACGTTTATTTTATGGTCTCTGTGCTAATATAGCACATAACCAGGAAATTGGACGCCCCCGTTTGCTACATTCCATATATTTTACATTAGTATGCGCTGAATTCCCCTGGATTTTTCAATCATTCATGCAAATCGGAAGTTCGAACTTGGACACGGTACATCAATGTATCAACATATTCGTTTATCTGACACCGGTTCAGTGGGCAAAGCGGACATCTGATCAAAAATATAACAGATAGGGTTTGTTATAATAACAAAACTATGACTCGCGATTTGTTTCGCTTTTGTTATCAGTAGCCACTCGCAACTTCCAGGGAATCTTCGGTGGCAGATATCCATTTCAAATGGGGTTCTGAACCATTTACGAGGTCATGTGACTTCTAACAAATGTGAAAACAATGACGTCACTATATAACTGAACCAGGCAAACGTTCATGTTAAATGGGGGAGAGAGAGAGAGAATTAAGGTTTAACGTCGCGTTCTGCAATATTTCAGCTATATAGCGACGACCAAACAAAATTCTAAGTATTCAAGTTAATAACTCAGTAAACTAATGCGTTAAAACAAGTACAAACATTAAAATTTGTACAACAAACCAATCACTCTCAAATAATCTAAAATACAATCTTCTTTTATTCGACTGAAAAGATCTTCCAGCGTATAGCTGCTCGATAAAAAGTATCTCTTACAATCTTAACATCTATACAGTCTAATAAGAATATGTTTCACCGTGAGATCTTCGTGGCATGAAATACACCTGGTTTGCGCTTTGAACATTCACATCCATTCCTCAGGTCTATATACTCAAGACGAACCATGGCCAAGAGATGATGAACATACATACCGGTACATGATTTCAATACATCGGAGATATGTAATTTATAATTTGCCGATCGACGGTTCCTTCGTCCGCGACGTTCAGGGTTTGGTTTTTGATTCATGCGTTTGCGATTCTGACGCGTCACGTGGAGAAATACCGGTAGGCCGACACGTGTCGTTATGGTAGTTTTAAAATGCTGTTAAACCGCTGTCATAACATGAAGTGTCCGGATTCAGGTACAATCTGCCTCTTCACCGAGTTGACAGGATAGGTGACCTATATATACAGTAAACTGCTCACCCAACGTATGTGTTTTTAATCGGTCAAATAGTGGACATGACGGATTTAGGAGGTATCTAGCTAAGATTCATAGCGTCTCCCTTCCCTCAACGCTATGCCGACGACAAATACATTCCCTGGTGGTAACTCGAACATTTCCATGGCGCCCTATTGGACCTTCATTAACTTGAGAACATGGGCCGCCATGAATAAAAATACCATAATCGATGTTGTGATCATCATCCCCTGTATACACGGGGTCAATAATGACGGAAATGCCCATCTTCTTGACCCTCGATTTCAGGTGATTTTGAGGCTCCATAGGGACAATTTTAACGTCTGTAATTAATATATGACCAACGAAGGGCCAGCTAGTCTGCCATTTCTGTATTTTTATTCATGGCGGCTCATTTTCTCATGTTAATGAAGGTCCAATAGGGCGCAAAGGCAATAATAAGTGCCCCAGGGAAATGCTCGAGTTACCACCAGGGAAATGTATTTGTCGTCGGCATAGCGTTGAGGGAAGGGAGGCGCTATGAATCTTAGCTTGGAGGTATCATAAATATTGAAAAAAAGATAGCAAGAGAACTTACACATGTATGAGATATGAAGTATACATAGTAACCATGAGGTAAACGGTCACACGACACTGTTCTTTGTGTAAGTAGTTATTCTGGATCACATGTGAAGAAAGTGACGATATTCTATAATTAAAACCTCGCGTTAGTGACGCTTCATCGACATAATGTAAAACACGGGCTTCAATAATCCATCGTTTCAGGGCAGTGAAATATTGTACATACAAAATCGGGTAACAAAATTAAATAGATTCTTCATAAGGCAAAAGTCAATGCATCATGCATGAATATATCATTAATAATACTGTATTATAAAACCCATATTAGTTCGTTTTTACGGCCGGCGGCGGAATTTCCGGGCAGCCTAGCCCAGCTTAGCCAGGATAATTATAAAACTGAAGATATGTGATCGCCATAAATGTTCTCCCTGCTTCCTTTCGACGTGACTGCTCCACGATTTGGCTCAGTGCCACTTACGGACCAAAACAACGCACAGCCGTCAAAGAACGTGCCTTGAATATACTGTGAGAAAACCGAGCGTTACTTCTGAACTTCCTTATCGCTCGTCTGGAATGTTATAGTTGATCTAGCGTTGTTAAGATAGAGCTGTGCATTCAGCAGTAATCATCCTTAATTGACGAGTCGCTATACACCCCTATAGTATTAATCGATAACATGCGATATGTATCCATCCAGTCATATATAGATTACACCTATACAATGTTAATTCATATTTATATTTACGATTTGCCCATTAAAATAAGTATGTTATTATTGCTTAATCGCCAGAAAAGTGGGGCGGGCGGATATTTTTTTCAGTTCTTACAAAATGTATGGAGTACTGGAAGCTGAATGTAATATTGTTAATACAATTTGCAGAATATTACACAAACTTTCCTAAATTCGAATTACTTCCCGAAGAAGACTTGCTTGCTTCGGCACACAGAATTTTTCAGACATGGCGGTAAAATAACAATAAAAAAATAAATAGTAATAATAAACGAAAGATTTTTTAATGAGACATTATCTGTGTGTGTTTGTTTTTTAACTTTAATCGAAGGCTCATTTATTTCTATCAAATAATGCGAGTACTTCAAGGACACGTAACAGTTGATTAATGTCCATATTATCAGAGGTTCATCGAGTTTTGTGAGAACGCCATGTATTTTTTCTTTCGTCTTAGCTATACAATCGTGACTCGTACCCACGCCTTCTCGAAATACGAAAGCGGATCTTGTTTTCGCTACCGAACTGTAAAGTTTCGTAAAGACGAGGTCGTGGAGTAATTTGTATCACCTGATCGTGAAAATTGACCGGGTTGGGTTGAATAAGACAAAATCTCCGTCATATGGTACTAACATAGATATTTATAGAAACCTATCCGCGGGTTGACATACATAGGAATCGACAGCCTGCCACGTAGCTATGGTTGTGAGCAATAATACACACACGCATAGATATATATACACACACAGGCGAGTTCAGAAATATGTGGGGACAATAGCGTCAGAATACGTGGAAATAAACTCAGCATGCAGGCGTACACAGTTTTCAATCCTGTTAATCTGAGCTGCTAATCTCTGGACTTGTCGTTTGGGTACAAGCGACAGGCCATGTTGAGAGATTACCTCTGTCGAGGTTGTATGGTACTAAGCTAGGAATAGGTTAAAGCGTAATCTTAGCAGTCAGAGATGCAGCAGGGACATTTACCGATGAGAACACGGGTATCGCCGGATGTAATATATATAAAAATAGTAATCTAATAGGCTGGAAGGAATATTTCGGACAGACAGGATGATCGATTGGGGGAATCGATCCCGGAACAGTATAATATTAAAACTGGAACCATAAAACAAATAGCTTCACCGATATGCAAAGGAAATATTCGATATTTCGCCGGACATTGCGGGATTATTTGATCACTAAATAATGATTGCACGCAGACAGCCGTGTGCACAGTTTGAAGATGCCCTAGTCGCCGCTTATCCTATATATCATTTCACCAACACACAAATACCCAGGAGCGTTTAACCGGTTGGAAGTCCATAATACTTTATAATGTGTGTCCATCCCTATGAATCAAAATGAATCACACATGTAGTGTTAAATTCCACAGATACTGAGGGACAAAGGACAGCGGGGAAAAAGTGTATATACATATCCACAAGTAGGGCATCGACCGCCTGCTTAACTGAAACACTACCCGGTAATCACTCAGTGTAGTTAGTATACCGTAAACATAACGTGTAGCTGAAAATGTAACAGCGCACACCTACCCAGTACACAGTATCCACTATGGATTTTTAGCAATTGTTTTACTTTACTTGATTGATTTAATAACGGATTAAGACTACTTAATAAATTTCAGACATCTACATACGACATGATACCAATAATTGCGTCACGTGAACATGGACAGTCCCTAAATATCTTCGGCGGACACACCCGGCTTGACACTGGTCATCACGTGTGACACACCACTATCACTACATGTGTGGCACATCGCTATCTCTACACGTGTGACACATCATTATCACATGTGTCACACATCATCATCATCACTAAGATTGAGCTTTCTAGCATGTAAAAACATTTACATACATGTATTATACGCTGAGAACGATCGTCAATTCAATGCGATGTGGTTGACACGTTAAGACCTTGAGAGATCTGTTTGTGTCATATATTCGTGTTAACGGTAGTAATTAACTGGAGAGTGAACGGTGTTAACTGACTGGACATTGAACGGTTCTACATGATAGATGATTGAAAGTAGTAACTTTCAATCGGAGTGCAAACGATAATAATTGACGGGAGAGCGACAGCGATCGGCATTAGCTGACGGGAGAGGGATCAAGCGGTATTAACTAACGGTAGAGCGAACGGGACTAACTGACTGGAAGGCAAACGGTACTAATTGGCGGGGGAGCGAAAGGTACGAACTCGTCTGACAGAAAACTGTGCTATTTGGCGAGAACGCGACCGGTACTAACTCGCGGGAGAGCGAAAGATACCAAGCTACGGGAGAGCGAACGATACTCACTGACCCAAGAGCGAACGGTGATAACTGGCGGGAAAGTGAACGGTACTGAGGGTAGTGCGAACGGTACTGACGGGGGACTGAACGGTACTGAAGGGAGAGCGAGCGGTACTGAAGGGAGAGCGAACCGTACTGACGGGAGAGCGAACGGCACTGACGGGAGAGCGAGCGGACTGTACTGACGGAAGAGTGAACGGTACTAACTGGCAGGAAAGTGGACGATACTGACGAGAGAGCGAACGGTAATGACGGAAGAGCGAACGGTACTGACGGAAGAGTGAACGGTACTAACTGGCGGGAAAGCTAAGGGTACTAACGGGCGGGAGCGCAAACGATATAAAGTGACGAGAGGGCGCATGGTACTAACTAACGGAAAAGGGAACTGTACTAACTGATGGGACAGCGATCAGTACTACCTGGCGAGAGAGCGAACGATACTAACTGACTTGAAACCGAACGGTACTGACGGGAGTATGAACGGTACTGACGGGAATATTAACGGTACTGACCGGAATATGAACGGCACTGACGGGAGTGCGAAAGGCACTGACGGGAGTGCGAAAGACACTGACAGGAGAGCGACCAGCACTAAACGGTGGGAAACGAACGGTACTAATCGGCGAGAAAGTGATCAATACTAACTGGCAGAAAGCGGTCGGTGGCAAATGACCAGAGAGGGACAGTGAATGGTATTAATGAACGGGAGAGCGATCGGGAGTTACTGACAAGAGAGGAACAGTGAACGGTTCTAACTGACGGAAGAGCGATCGGGAGAAGCTGATAAGAGAGTGCCGCGAACGGCACTAATTGATGGGGGAGCGATCGGTAATAACTGACAAGAGAGGGACAGCGAACGGTACTAATTGACGGGAGAGCGATCGGTAGTAACTGACAAGAGAGGGACAGAGAACGGTACTAACTGATGGAAGAGCGATCGGCAGTAAGTGAAAAGAACGGGACCGCGAACGATATTAACTGACAAGACAGGGACAGCGAACGGTACTAATTGACGGGAGAGCGATCGGTAGTAAGTGAAAAGAAAGGGACCGCGAGAACGATAGTAACTGACAAGACAGGGACAGCGAACGGTACTAATTGGCGGGAGAGAGATCGGTAGTAACTGACAAGAGAGGGACAGTGAACGGTACTAATTGACGGGAGAGCGATCGGTAGTCAGTGAAAAGAGAGGATCAGCGAACGGTACTAATTGATGGGAGAACGATCGGTAGTAAGTGAAAAGAGAGGATCAGCGAACGATACTAATTGACGGGAGAGCGATCGGTAGTAACTGACAAGAGAGGATCAGCGAACGGTACTAATTGATGGGAGAGCGATCGGTAGTAAGAGAAAAGAGAGGATCAGCGAACGGTACTAATTGATGGGAGAACGATCGGTAGTAACTGACAAGAGAGGATCAGCGAACGGTACTAAATGATGGGAGAGCGATCGGTATTAAGTGAAAAGAGATGATCAGCGAACGGTACTAAATGATGGGGGAGCGATCGGTAGTATGTGAAAAGAGAGAGGATCAGCGAACGGTACTAATTGATGGGAGAGCGATCGGTAGTAAGTGAAAAGAGAGGATCAGCGAACGGTACTAATTGATGGGGGAGCGATCGGTAATAAGTGAAAAGAGAGGATCAGCGAACGGTGCTAATTGATGGGCGAGCGATCGGTAGTAAGTGAAAAGAGAGGATCAGCGAACGGTACTAATTGACGGAAGAGCGATCGGTAGTAACTGACAAGAGAGGATCAGCGAACGGTACTAAATGATGGGAGAGCGATCGGTATTAAGTGAAAAGAGATGATCAGCGAACGGTACTAAATGATGGGAGAGCGATCGGTAATATGTGAAAAGAGAGGATCATCGAACGGTACTAATTGATGGGAGAGCGATCGGTAGTAAGTGAAAAGAGAGGATCAGCGAACGGTACTAACTGATGGGAGAGCGATCGGTAGTAAGTGAAAAAGGAGGGTCAGCGAACGGCACTAACTGATGGCAGAGCGATCGGTAGTATGTGAAAAGAGATGGTCAGCGAACGGTACTAATTGATGGGAGAGCGATCGGTAGTAAGTGAAAAGAGAGGATCAGCGAACGGTACTAATTGATGGGAGAGCGATCGGTAGTAAGTGAAAAGAGAGGATCAGCGAACGATACTAATTGACGGGAGAGCGATCGGTAGTAACCGACAAGAGAGGATCAGCGAACGGTACTAAATGATGGGAGAGCGATCGGTATTAAGTGAAAAGAGATGATCAGCGAACGGTACTAAATGATGGGAGAGCGATCGGTATTAAGTGAAAAGAGATGATCAGCGAACGGTACTAATTGATGGGAGAGCGATCGGTAGTAAGTGAAAAGAGAGGATCAGCAAACGGTACTAACTGATGGGAGAGCGATCGGTAGTAAGTGAAAAGAGAGGATCAGCGAACGGTACTAATTGATGGGGGAACGATCGGTAGTAAGTGAAAAGAGAGGATCAGCGAACGGTGCTAATTGATGGGGGAGCGATCGGTAGTAAGTGAAAAGAGAGGATCAGCGAACGGTACTAATTGACGGAAGAGCGATCGGTAGTAACTGACAAGAGAGGATCAGCGAACGGTACTAAATGGTACTAAATGATGGGAGATCGATCGGTAGTAAGTGAAAAGAGAGGATCAGCGAACGGTGCTAATTGATGGGAGAGCGATCGGTAGTAAGTGAAAAGAGAGGATCAGCGAACGGTACTAATTGATGGGAGAGCGATCGGTAGTAAGTGAAAAGAGAGGATCAGCGAACGGTACTAATTTATGGGAGAGCGATCGGTAGTAAGTGAAAAGAGAGGATCAGCGAACGATACTAATTGACGGGAGAGCGATCGGTAGTAACTGACAAGAGAGGATCAGCGAACGGTACTAAATGATGGGAGAGCGATCGGTATTAAGTGAAAAGAGATGATCAGCGAACGGTACTAAATGATGGGTGAGCGATCGGTAGTATGTGAAAAGAGAGGATCAGCGAACGGTACTAATTGATGGGAGAGCGATCGGTAGTAAGTGAAAAGAGAGGATCAGCGAACGGTACTAATTGATGGGAGAGCGATCGGTAGTGAGTGAAAAGAGAGGATCAGCGAACGGCACTAATTGATGGGTGAGCGATCGGTATTAAGTGAAAAGAGATGATCAGCGAACGGTACTAATTGATGGGAGAGCGATCGGTAGTAAGTGAAAAGAGAGGATCAGCGAACGGTACTAATTGATGGGAGAGCGATCGGTAGTAAGTGAAAAGAGTTGATCAGCGAACGGTACTAATTGATGGGGGAGCGATCGGTAATAAGTGAAAAGAGAGGATCAGCGAACGGTGCTAATTGATGGGCGAGCGATCGGTAGTAAGTGAAAAGAGAGGATCAGCGAACGGTACTAATTGACGGAAGAGCGATCGGTAGTAACTGACAAGAGAGGATCAGCGAACGGTACTAATTGATGAGAGATCGATCGGTAGTAAGTGAAAAGAGAGGATCAGCGAACGGTACTAATTGATGGGGGAGCGATCGGTAGTAAGTGAAAAGAGAGGATCAGCGAACGGTACTAATTGACGGGAGAGCGATCGGTAGTAACTGACAAGACAGGATCAGCGAACGGTACTAATTGATGGGGGAGCGATCGGTAGTAAGTGAAAAGAGAGGATCAGCGAACGGTACTAATTGATGAGAGATCGATCGGTAGTAAGTGAAAAGAGAGGATCAGCGAACGGTACTAATTGATGGGGGAGCGATCGGTAGTAAGTGAAAAGAGAGGATCAGCGAACGGTACTAATTGACGGGAGAGCGATCGGTAGTAACTGACAAGACAGGATCAGCGAACGGTACTAATTTATGGCAGAGCGATCGGTAGTAAGTGAAAAGAGAGGATCAGCGAACGGTACTAATTGACGGGAGAGCGATCGGTAGAAAGTGAAAAGAGAGGATCAGCGAACGGTACTAATTGATGGGGGAGCATCGGTAGTAAGTGAAAAGAGAGGATCAGCGAACGGTACTAATTGATGGGAGAGCGATCGGTAGTAAGTGAAAAGAGAGGATTAGCGAACGGTACTAATTGATGGGAGAGCGATCGGTAGTAAGTGAAAAGAGAGGATTAGCGAACGGTACTAATTGATGGGAGAGCGATCGGTAGTAAGTGAAAAGAGAGGATCTAGCGAACGGTACTAATTGATGGGGGAGCGATCGGTAGTAAGTGAAAAGAGAGGATCAGCGAACGGTACTAATTGATGGGGGAGCGATCGGTAGTAAGTGAAAAGAGAGGATCAGCGAACGGTACTAATTGACGGAAGAGCGATCGGTAGTAACTGACAAGAGAGGATCAGCGAACGGTACTAAATGATGGGAGATCGATCGGTAGTAAGTGAAAAGAGAGGATCAGCGAACGGTGCTAATTGATGGGAGAGCGATCGGTAGTAAGTGAAAAGAGAGGATCAGCGAACGGTACTAATTGATGGGAGAGCGATCGGTAGTAAGTGAAAAGAGAGGATCAGCGAACGGTACTAATTTATGGGAGAGCGATCGGTAGTAAGTGAAAAGAGAGGATCAGCGAACGATACTAATTGATGGGAGAGCGATCGGTAGTAACTGACAAGAGAGGATCAGCGAACGGTACTAAATGATGGGAGAGCGATCGGTATTAAGTGAAAAGAGATGATCAGCGAACGGTACTAAATGATGGGTGAGCGATCGGTAGTATGTGAAAAGAGAGGATCAGCGAACGGTACTAATTGATGGGAGAGCGATCGGTAGTAAGTGAAAAGAGAGGATCAGCGAACGGTACTAATTGATGGGAGAGCGATCGGTAGTGAGTGAAAAGAGAGGATCAGCGAACGGCACTAATTGATGGGTGAGCGATCGGTATTAAGTGAAAAGAGATGATCAGCGAACGGTACTAATTGATGGGAGAGCGATCGGTAGTAAGTGAAAAGAGAGGATCAGCGAACGGTACTAATTGATGGGAGAGCGATCGGTAGTAAGTGAAAAGAGTTGATCAGCGAACGGTACTAATTGATGGGGGAGCGATCGGTAATAAGTGAAAAGAGAGGATCAGCGAACGGTGCTAATTGATGGGCGAGCGATCGGTAGTAAGTGAAAAGAGAGGATCAGCAAACGGTACTAATTGACGGAAGAGCGATCGGTAGTAACTGACAAGAGAGGATCAGCGAACGGTACTAATTGATGAGAGATCGATCGGTAGTAAGTGAAAAGAGAGGATCAGCGAACGGTACTAATTGATGGGGGAGCGATCGGTAGTAAGTGAAAAGAGAGGATCAGCGAACGGTACTAATTGACGGGAGAGCGATCGGTAGTAACTGACAAGACAGGATCAGCGAACGGTACTAATTGGGAGAGCGATCGGTAGTAAGTGAAAAGAGAGGATCAGCGAACGGTACTAATTGATGAGAGATCGATCGGTAGTAAGTGAAAAGAGAGGATCAGCGAACGGTACTAATTGATGGGGGAGCGATCGGTAGTAAGTGAAAAGAGAGGATCAGCGAACGGTACTAATTGACGGGAGAGCGATCGGTAGTAACTGACAAGACAGGATCAGCGAACGGTACTAATTTATGGCAGAGCGATCGGTAGTAAGTGAAAAGAGAGGATCAGCGAACGGTACTAATTGACGGGAGAGCGATCGGTAGAAAGTGAAAAGAGAGGATCAGCGAACGGTACTAATTGATGGGGGAGCAATCGGTAGTAAGTGAAAAGAGAGGATCAGCGAACGGTACTAATTGATGGGAGAGCGATCGGTAGTAAGTGAAAAGAGAGGATTAGCGAACGGTACTAATTGATGGGAGAGCGATCGGTAGTAAGTCAAAAGAGAGGATTAGCGAACGGTACTAATTGATGGGAGAGCGATCGGTAGTAAATGAAAAGAGAGGTTCAGCAGCGAACGGTACTAGTTGATGGGAGAGCGATCGGTAGTAAGTGAAAAGAGAGATCGATCAGCGAACGGTACTAATTGATGGGAGAGCGATCGGTAGTAAGTGAAAAGAGAGGATCAGCGAACGGTACTAATTGATGGGAGAGCGATCGGTAGTAAGTGAAAAGAGAGGATCAGCGAACGGTACTAATTGATGGGTGAGCGACCGGTAGTAAGTGAAAAGAGAGGATCAGCGAACGGTACTACTTGACGGGAGAGCGATCGGTAGTAACTGACAAGAGAGGATCAGCGAACGGTACTAAATGATGGGAGAGCGATCGGTAGTAAGTGAAAAGAGAGGATCAGCGAACGGTATTAATTGATGGGAGAGCGATCGGTAGTAAGTGAAAAGAGAGGATCAGCGAACGGTACTAATTGATGAGAGATCGATCGGTAGTAAGTGAAAAGAGAGGATCAGCGAACGGTACTAATTGATGGGACAGCGATCGGTATTAAGTGAAAAGAGAGGATCAGCGGGACGGCGTATTCGACTGAAATTTTTTGAATTCGACTGAAAAAACGGAAACTCGGTAGGTTATTTGTTGATAGCTCGCTTAATACTTCTTCGATTCTGACAATGTAAAGTTTCCGGAGTAGCTGAAGAGATTCTCTTTTCAAAAATATATAGTTTGGTGACATAATTTTTTTTATTTTTGAGATAGATATCAACTGAAAAAATCGTGTCGACTTCGCTGAAATTTTTTCTGGACCGACCGACATGCGGTTTTTCTTGTCCGGAAAATTATAGCGTGAACTGACTGAAATACTTTTAGGTTTCCGGAATGCTCTACTTTTATACGAATAAAATGATATAAAATATATGCATGTACCTTCTACCGTTTTCCGTAAAAGGGTTCGCTGAAAAAACCCGATTGAAAATCACAACATTTTCAGCTGAATCTGCCGTAAAACGGATTAGTGAACCGAGTTAAAAACTCGGATTTGGAGACGGACTTCAGAAGATTCCGAAAATCCGGAATAAGGATCCCGGGTAAGTTTATTGGAAGATTGGTTATGTCGGTAGGTCATAAGTGTCGAATTAAATTTTGAAAGCATAGTTTGCACAAAAAATATCCTATTTTTCAAATAATTGAATGTTTGTCATATAATAACGTAATGTGAATGGAAATAGTATTTTTCTACGGTATAAATATATTTTTTAATTGATTATTAATTTTAAATACGTATATTTTGATGCATGTACCTGAAAAATGACCAGGAATATACATATTTTGTTTTCAGTAATTATTATAATTTATATGAACTAAAATGAATTTTATCATTGTGAGTTTTGTTCACTTACTGACTTTTTGACATCTCACAGCCCAGACTGGTGAACAGCTAATCATTTTTTTTTACTTGTCAAAATTGTTTTTACTTCATTTTATAAATTAAATGTATTATCAATTAGTAAATTTATATTAATAAAAACTACAAGAACAAAAATTACTGAGAACAACCTAAATTACTGAGAACAACCTATGTATATTCCTGGTCAGTTTTCATTTCGATTTATAAAAATATATGTATTTAAAATTAATGATCAATTCAATATTTTCACTATTTCCATTCACATTACGTTATTATATGACAAACATTCCATTATTTGAAAAATAGGATATTTTTTGTGCAAACTATGCTTTTAAAATTTAATTCGACACTTATGACCAACCGACATAACCAATCTAATAAACTTACCCGCAATCCTTATTCCGGATTTTCGGAATCTTCTGAAGTCCGTCTCCAAATCCGAGTTTTTAACTCGGTTCACTAATCCGTTTTACGGCAGATTCAGCTGAAAATGTTGTGATTTTCAATCGGGTTTTTTCAGCGAACCCTTTTACGGAAAACGGTAGAAGGTACATGCATATATTTTATATCATTTTATTCGTATAAAAGTAGAGCATTCCGGAAACCTAAAAGTATTTCAGTCAGTTCACGCAATAATTTTCCGGACAAGAAAAACCGCATGTCGGTCGGTCCAGAAAAAAAATTCAGCGAAGTCGACACGATTTTTTCAGTTGATATATATCTCAAAAAAAAAAAAAAAAAATTCATCAAACTATATATTTTTGAAAAGAGAATCTCTTCAGCTACTCCGGAAACTTTACATTGTCAGAATCGAACCAGTATGAAGCGAGCTATCAACAAATAACCTACCGAGTTTCCGTTTTTTCAGTCGAATTCAAATAATTTCAGTCGATTATCTGATCCCGGATCAGCGAACCGTACTAATTGATGGGAGAGCGATCGGTAGTAAGTGAAAAGAGAGGATCAGCGAACGGTACTAATTGATGGGAGAGCGATCGGTAATAAGTTAAAAGAGAGGATCAGCGAACGGTACTAATTGACGGGAGAGCGATCGGTAGTAACTGACAAGAGAGGATCAGCGAACGGTACTAAATGATGGGGGAGCGATCGGTAGTAACTGACAAGAGAGGATCAGCGAACGGTACTAATTGATGGGAGAGCGATCGGTAGTAACTGACAAGAGAGGATCAGCGAACGGTACTAATTGATGGGGGAGCGATCGGTAGTAAGTGAAGAGAGAGGATCAGCGACCGCTACTAATTGATGGGGGAGCGATCGGTAGTAACTGAGAAGAGAGTGGCATGGACCGATATAATTGGGTGGAGAGCTAACGGAACTGACGGAACAGCGATTCGTAGTAAGTGACAAGAGAGCGATCAGTAGTAACTGACTGGAATACAAGCGGAACTGACGGGGGAGGGAAGGGTGACAACTAGCCGGAAGACAAACGCTGATGTGACAGCGAAGGGTACTAACTGACGGAAGAGCAAACGATACTGACACGCTTGCGGACGGTGATGACTGGCCGGAATGCGAACGGTACTGCGGGAGAGCAAACGATATTAATCGACGGGAGAGCGAACGGTAGAAATTGGCGGGAAGGAAAACGGTCCTAACTGGCGGGAGAGCAAACGGCACTAACTGATGGGAGAGCAAACGGTAGTAATTGGTGGGAAGCGATCAATAGTAACTGATAAGAGAGAGAACGGTACTAATTGACGGGCGAGCATTAGTAACTAACGGGATTGAGAACGACACAGAGGAGAAGGCGAACGGGACTAATTTGCGGTAAAAAAAACGATACTAAACTTGCAGGAGAGTAAAAAGTACTAACTGTCGGAAAAGCGAATGGTATTAACTGGTGGTAGAAAAACGGTACTAACAGAAGGGAGAGCTAACGGTACGAAATGGCGAGAAAGCGAGTGGTGTTGAACTGACGGGACAACCAACGGTACCGTACTAGCTGGAAGAAGGAAAAACGGTACCTGGCGGGAAAATGTACGCGGTACTAATCGGCGGTGGTACTAACTGACGGGAGAGCGATGGGTTACTTACCGTCGATTTGCTATTGGAATGTGTGTTGGCGGGGGATTGGTGGGGGAGCGTGTACCGCCGTACTTTGTGTGTGATAAATAATATTGCTGTCGTGCTTGCACATGCGCAGCACAGATACGCGAGAACTGTAACCCATACGGTATAGAGACGACGAAACGTCGGTGTTACTAGCTACGTTAATTGGAAATCATCAGCTTTTCCATTAGCTTAAAACGATCAATCAAGATCTCCAGAGGAGAAATCGGAACAATTCTTACTCGAGTCGGCGTATCAAGCTCTAATTACTCGGCTTTGATCAATCGTGTAACCGCTTGCAGATCTTGTGTCCCAGATTTCACTCTTGAAATTCTCAAAACTTACACAATAATACCACTAGTTATCGTGCTAAAAATGTACGTGATGAAAAATACACAGCATTAGGAAATCACGCAACCGGTTTCTCAGGGATTTCACTGAAAATATCTTAAATATATACAAGGTCTGTCTCGGAGAACTCAGAACAGAATTTCCCAAACAAGGAGAATGTACATGTACAATCGATAGTTCGAGTCTCGCTCTATATAGCCTGATGGCTATGGAAATCGATAGACATATGTCGAATGGACTGATTCAACCTTGGGAGTGAGCTGCCATTTCCACCGCTGTCAAAATCGAAATGAGAGACTATTTTAAGGATGTCAAATATGTATAACCACGAAGAGATTCCGGTGGGTTTTTACATTTCGATTCGACCTGATCAGACCGACATCATTATTAAGGAATTACGTCACGCGTCTAACGCTTTTCTGTGAGAACTACCTAGATCTTAGATTATCGAGGATTCAGTAAATTCTCTCATTTCTATAACTGAATATTCGTCATGACGTATCAGTCGCATTAATTCTTGTTTTGGACTTTGATTTTGATTTCTGACCCCATTGTCGCCTAGCAATATACTTAAGTTTGAATCCATAAAGTCGCCTACACATTGCTTTGACTTAAGCCGGGTGCCCGTTCGAGCAGTGGAATTATTTAGACCTATTCATACATATACACTGTTATAAATCACACCGTAAATTTACAGTTAAATGTACTGGCAGAAAAGGTACCAGTACATTCAACTGTAAAATTACGTTGCACCGTATTTTACAATTACTGCTTTTTAACGGGTTTTGAACTGTGAAATGTTGCACCGTATTTTATAATTACCGTTTTTTGACAGGCATTCAACTGTAAATTAGATTGCACTATAATTTACAATTACCGTTTTTTAACTTCCTTTGGGGCCGTTGTCTACAATTATCGGTTCCGCGGCAACGTAGGTCACTGGAAGGCCGAAATGTCCATTGCTCTTTCGCGTATTTCAGCTCTTCGTGTTTAGAAATGCTGTCACCAGAAGTTCGTGAATAATCACGAAATTATTACACGAATAGTGGGACACAACTCCAAGTTGGATAAAACCAAAACCAGACCGTACTATAGACCGAAAATTAAAGTTAACCGCTGCGTCCGTCCCAGTACGTGTTCTGAAAATGCTCTGAATGTTGTGTCGTACAACGCACGTGTCGGATGTTTCCGGCAACTGAACGTTTCGTGTGCAAAGATGTCAACCTCCTTTCAGAGAAAACATGAATTTTATGTTACGTGTGTGCGCAGTTTACCCATTCCAGTTGATGTCAGCTGAAATATCACTGTTCAATTTACAGATTAATGTGTTTACGATTAAATGTACTGTAAACTCCAACATACATTTACTGTGAAATAACGGTAATTTATAACAGTGTAGATTATCATTATATCCGAGTGGTCAGTTATCGGACTTTTTTTAATCAACCCCATAAAAACGAGCCTTAGTGAGTTTCATTTGGGTTTTATCAAACGAGTGTGATAAAAATGAGATAATTGATCACGAGTATGATAACTTATTTCTCACATCAATATCTTGGCATGTAATTATCGAAACGGGAAAAAACTACCACTGATGTAAAGGATGGGGTACAGCTTTTGTATCATATACCGGTGTAGCCTACATGTGCCACATACATAGCATACATAGTCGCAATTCAGACTGGCTTTGTGTCACTTTTGAACACTGTTTTGATTTCAGATTTGGTATCTTTATGTCTGATGCCGTATTATATCACACTCAAATCTTTACCTAAAACGTTCAGTTTCTCCTAATGGATTAAACAATATCGACAAATCCGTATCCGTTTATGTCCAGCTAAAGGGACAGACTATATATGGATCCTTCGTTGCACCATGTTGTCGGTGCGCGCATTGGAGGGGTTGCTTCCGAAATCATATTCATCGAAGACCAGCTTGCCTTCTAAATTCACTATAATGCTGAGTTAGTTACCTGACACCATCATGAGAGCAACAGTTCGGGTTGGCTCCGTGAGCCAGGAGATGGCGGGCTATCGAGATATGACCGCCGACGCAGCACTCGTGTAGAGCAGTGTACCCAGCATTGTCCCTGGCGTTCACGTCGACCATTTGACTTTGGAGGCAATATAGGATCACGTCCTACAACAAAATAACGCGAGAATACAATCAAGGTCATGTTGTCAGTCCTATATAACAATAAGAAATATCTTCAAAACTGATGGGCGATGGAAATCACTTGGGGATTATGAAAAATGTTTTCTTTTTGCACTCTTCAAAATATTTAGTGCGCATGCATACTCCTGATTACCAAAGTAGATTGTCCAATAATACATATTATTGCAATTTGAAGAAATACAGGTACTGCCAATCAGTTCGGACTGCGGCTTCGATTTTAGCTGCGGATTGTATCTAATGAAATGAATGAACTCCCCATGTCTTCTATGAGTGTGTCGTCATTTAATTCGCCAGACGAAGCGTAAACGACTCCGTGGAAACAAATCGTTCGGACAGCTCCAACTAGACATCACAGGATGTCTTTCAACAGGGAGCTATTTCATTTATTTTCAGGCACTAAAGTATAGTCCCATGTATCCTACATCGTGAAACACCAAGTCAGAAAACGCTGGCTCAGGTGAGAATAGGAGCTACCTGATTGGTTAATTTATTGAGCCATGAAGCTCAAATATATGTAACACATAAATTCATATGCCTCTCCTTCGCTCTCATCATTAGTCAAATTTCATTCAATTTAAAGGTTCTACAAAATGGTCTCAAAATCTGCTACTTTTTTGTGCTAATTGTAGTAGAGGTGATTATATAGACTTGTTTTACATTTTTGTATGTTTTCAAACTGCCCAAGGTTGGAAATAGCAGCAGTAAAGTGCGACAATTTCATGCCCCTTTCAAAATGGTGAAAGCTGTGACCACTTGACCTGTGACGTCACAACCTGATTACGATCTCGCTGAAATGCATGTTGTGACGTCCAAATGTCAGCGACATCACGCTAGAACTCCCACAGTTGGGTGAATCTTTTGTAACAACACCCGACGTCATAGACTATGACGTTTACGGCGCAATCGTAATCAGGTTGTGACGTCATGCACCAGAGGTCACGGCTCCAATACGTTTTCCCCCACATGTGTGCTATTCGTGTCCTAAAACCCACTTCAACGATATTATTCGAGAAAAAAATACTAATTTGTTGTTTGGGACACTACTGGATATGTTTTAATGCAAAGTAGTATAGAGTCATTTGGTATAACCTTTAAGATAGAATTCTCAAATTTTATCACATAATCACAAATAATCGACGGCTGACTCACTTCATATCCAAGTCGTGCTGCTCTGTGAAGTAGTGTTTCTCCGGAGTTCTTGTTGACACACAGCTTTCTCAACTCGGGCGGCTCGGGATATTCCGTCAGGCCGTCAGATGTCTGATCGTCATTTTCCACGTGCAATGCGTCATCGTAAACACTGTCGTCATCGGAATAAGCCTATACCAGAAAAGAATTCCTTATATTTATGGTTTTTCAAATCAAACAATATGACTCCTACATGGTTTCATGATAAAACCGGGACACTTTTTTTCAAAGTCTTCCAAGCTTAATGATAAAACGCACGTAATAGCGACTATCTGCCGCTTAAAGATCATATGAATTAATACATCGAGACAGGATATTTCCTGAAATAAATAATCCAGTCTTAAAAATTCCTCTGCATGGAAGCAAATATTATAATACGGGCCACTCTGACGGATAAATACGAACGCAGCGTGCACGTTCTGTTGATACGTTTTGTAGCTTTTTCTAACTTCGCATGGCCTAGGGTTATAGTTGACATATGGACACCATCAGAGCTTTATTGTGTTCATTTAAGCGATCACAATTGGGGCATGACGGAACTCGCTCACTTACATGGATATTCGTTGAATCAAAGAATACCGATCACTGATACGGATTTTACGATATAGGATTTAATGGTACATGTATTGACGATATATAGGGATATAGTGGTGCACATCTTGATATAGGGATATGATCGTGCACATCTTGATGATATAGGGATAAAATGGTGCACATCTTGATGATATAGGGATATAATGGTGCATATCTTGATGATATAGGGATATAATGATGCACATCTTGATATAGATATATAACTGCACATCTTGATGATATAGGGATATAATGATGCACATCTTGATATAGATATATAACTGCACATCTTGATGATATAGGGATATAATGGTGCATATCTTGATGATATAGGGATATAATGATGCACATCTTGATATAGATATATAACTGCACATCTTGATGATATAGGGATATAATTGTGCATCAATTGACCATATAGGCAGATAATCATGCACATTTTAACAGATATAATAGGGCAATTTTTGACGATATAGGGATAATGAACGCTAATTACATCGCATGGTTTAACCACTTCACATCTAGACAGTGAGATGAGGATCCTCTCACACTGCACACCTGTGTTGGAACAACGCAGATGTTTGTTTGCAAGCAAACTTTGTGTATTACGGTAATTTCCTATCAACGTGTGTTTCATGAAGACTTTTTGATGCACACACCAAGTCGGTGGCAATAGCTCCTGGCGAGCTAGTGTTTCATAGTTTGGTATCAAAACCGACTAGAAAAATATAATCTCATCTTATTTTATCTTGGCGTCTACTGTGTAATACGAATTTTGAGGTAACGCTCTTATTTGGTTGATACCGTCACCTGGCGTCTTCTCACGTTTGCGTGAAATCTAATATCCACGTTGTTTCAAGGTAGGTGATCTGGACCGAAGCCTGATCTAAATTTAGGTTTGTTAGTTTACCCTGTATTCCTCCTCTTCAACAATATCCTCAAACTCATACTCCTCCGTTGTATTCCCATCCTCTGCTTCCGGTTGCACATCACTTTCTTTCTTCACACGGATTTCCTTCTTCGCACGGATTTCTTTCTTCACACGGCATTCTTTCTTAGGGGTTTGGTCACGAAGAGGATATCGTGTGGATTTAGGAGCTCTCCTAGCGATCTTCACATTTTTGCGACGTACTCTTATATTGCGCTTTTTGGTAACGCATGCGTGTTTTCCTCTCTGGGTAGCTTGCATGTAAGCAATTTTAGCTCTTCGACGAAGCTGCAACATTCGGACAGATTTTGGACCACGTCCTTTTGTGCTAGAGACACGCGCGTGAGCGATCCGGGGTTTTCCTTTACTGGACGCTGTAGTCGGCCGCCATGACAGTTTCAGAAGTATACCGCCTTTCTTTCGCCCACTGCGCAAGGTCTGGCTCAGAAAATCAGAGCTCGCTAAGTCCCGTACTTCCCAGCAACCATCGGTATCAGCAGATTTCACTTCCTCAACGAGATCTGGCAGATCATCTACCGGATTCAAAGCCAAATGTTCTTTTTTCATGTCGCGATGGACTGGTTTTTCAAGATTCAATTCCTTCCTGACTTCAAGAGATTGTTCTCGTAATTTTTGCAACCGGGAAATCCGAGGGGAAGTTGTTGTTGCTGTTTCTTTACAATCGGATATCTTAGATTCTCTTTGTTTTGGTGGCTCTCTCAGCTTTGGTGTGTCTCTTAGCTTTCGTTCCTCTATGTTTTGTTCTCTATGAATTTTGCGCACGGCTGCACGTTGATACCCCATCCGGTGAGCCATTCGCCTGGCGCGCTTGAGTTCTCTCCTCCTTTCATCGTTTTTCAGTTCGTTCTCATAAGCCGCATCTCGGTTGTAACCCCCAACGCTGTGACAACCTGAAAATAAACAGGGTGAATAAGTCTACCTTTTGTACCAGTGGTACACAGCATTTGTATTTATTGTACACAGTTGTTTTTAGAGAGTACAATATTTATGGTGCGTTAGTTGATATCGGAAATAATAAAGGCGTACCTTACACAAACAAAAAATATTAAGAATAGACAAGATGTAGATGCTCAACTCGCATCTTCGCGAGCCAGTGTATCAATCGATAGGTTACGATCGATACACTGGCTTGGTTAGTTATCAATAGCAGTTCTGTATATAAATAGCTGGAGGGGTTTCAACTAAACCGAACCAATCAGTAAGCGCGCTGAAGCAGCTCATCAGGCCAATCCGCAGCGAGGTTTGAGATTGACAGGTTTGAATTTCATCGCCGGCCAGACAACCTTTAAAATCGACATCTGGTGTCAAAGCGAAAGTCGCAAGCTTCAGATACTGACACGCTAATTCAAAACAACCGCTGGGAATAAATGTACGAGAATGTGTGATAGACGCAACGACTTTAGAACTCATCCAAATCACCAAAAAGGTCCAGGTAAACTCATGCGAGGATTTAGGGATTACCTGGACTTGTGCAGATGCTCAACTCTTTGAGAAATATATCATCACAACATTCGGTCACACTCAAGGTTGTTTTCCTCATGATGACAGCCAGTTTGGTTGGTGGGGGAAGCCATAGTACCCGGAGAGAAACACTGCCCGTCGGCAAGTAACTGGAAAACTTTCGCACATGGACCAGCTGGGCTTGAACCCGTGCCGGTTGAGCGGTGCGAGGCTAGCGATCACCAGTAAAGCGCCTTAGACCACTCAGCCACCTAGGGCCCTAAGAGAATGGATACGGTTTGACGAGTCTGTACAATATAATTCTAAGAGAATTATAATAATACCTCTTGAAAGAACAGGAACCATTGTTGATTCTCCAGAATAGTTACATTTCTAGTTACAAGGTATAGCTTACCTTAAAATGGAATATATACTTCATACGCGGATATTATTGGAATCACGAAGCTATCGGTAAACACGAGGCACAACCTCTCAGCCCCTTTACAGTCCAGCTTAAGATGTTTTTATGTGTGTAGGAGTTTGGATGCATAGCATAGAGCTATGGCTTGCGAAATGCAATCCCAAGCCACATCTCATGGCATGGTATCCGCATACCAAATTTGACAAGAATCCGACAAGGAATCCTCAAGTTATTGTCCAGAAACCAGATTTAGATTTTGTGACCAGGTGGCATGACATGTAGGCGCAAGTGGACGACACGCATTCCCAAGCGACATCTCATGGCATGGCATCTGCATACCAAATATGAGAAGAATGAGGGCGAAACACAATCGAAACGGACATCGCATGGCATTGTATATCAATACCAAATTTGGAAAAAATCTAACGAGCAGTGCAAGTGGGTGAAACGCAATCCCAAGCGACATCTCATGGCATCTTATATACATATCAATTTCGAAAAGAATTCCGATTTCGATGAGAGGTTCTCAAGTTATTGCCCGGAAACGAATTTCAGACGGATAGACGGGCGAACGAATGGATGCATCAACACACAGACGGACGGACAATCGGAATGCACTATACTGCTCCACTGTGTAAGGGTATATGAAAAATGACAAGGTATCCACATATAGCTGTGGTTAAAATATATATCTCATTGCCCTCGCCTGAAACTAAATGTCGGATGGGGCTTTTGTCCATGGTTTTTTCTGTTCGTTGGGGCTTTTGTGCAAATCCCAAGAAGAATGCTGCACTTTTCTCATATTGTTCATCATGTTCATAGAATACATCTTTCATTTATCAGGAGGCGAGGAGTTATCAAGTTGGATAGATTCTTTTCATACATCTTAAGGTTGTTTCATACATTTATTCAGGAGAAAAAGCAAGTAAACATTGGCTTTATTCAGTGTATCACTCAAAAATGAAGCCTCTGTATATTATAAACATATAGATCTATAAGGTTCACTGCTGATAGTGGCACACATGGATACCAAACTACTATTTATAAGTGTTCCCAAGGCGTGGAAATTTCACAAATTACAACTGAAGCATAATTAAAGCCAACTGAGTAATTGGTAAATGGTAAGATTTAAACTGTAGATTTAAACTTGCACTAACATCTCCAGCACATTCATCTCCCCTGTCCACTACCGTAACCCTACAGCAAAAAAAAAATTTGGTGCATGTACTATGTAGATTTATGTAAACCAGGGAAAACGGTTGCAACATTATAGATAATGTTGGAATTAAACCATGATATAGATGGACAGAAAAGTTGACGGACAGATAAACAGAGGAGAACCTGACCAATGAAACATACAAAAGGCACATCTACAGATTGCATTCTATTTTGGACAGAAGATTCGTCGGCCTGCATTAAGTAGTTCTCAAGATATGGAGTCCGGGGAAAAGAGAACGGACAGACGGACGGATACACGGACGGATTGGGCGACAACAATATCCCTGATCCCAAATGGAATGAGGGGTAAAAAGCCAGAAATAAATTCTGTTCCATTCAGTTTTTGCGATAATTATCTATAATCCTTTAATTCGAAGAATTCTATGGAGACAGCAGTTTTGCCTTAACTTCATATAGCTGTCATTTACCCTGGGTACGCCGGGTCAAAGTATTCGTGTTTAAAGTCGGAAGAGCTCAAGTGCCATCTCATGACCAAATATGGGATGGGGCGGAATGGAGGGGAGAGGCACCGGAGTGACGGTCATTTGACATGTCGAGTAAATAGGAAGTCAAATTCTTTTCTGACTATGATATCGAAAATTGCTAAATCAATGGGGATTCTGTTCACTTCTTGTATACATCCCCGAGAAACATTTCTTTTTTACATGACAGTTTCTGTATAATAATCCAAATACGATTGATCGAAACTGTGAGTCATAAATTATCTTGATAAGATAGAAGGCTGTAACTTCCTACTCAGTAGGTAGGTAGGTAGGTAGGTAGGCGTGGGTAAATACTTTATAACTTCACGACCCAGATAACATTCCTGCTTCAGATAAGCGCTTACCTTTGGACTGCATTCGTGTTCTCGACTCGAGAACTTCCGGCTGAAAATCCACAAAACCTTTCTTTGGCGGCGATACATAATGTCTCTGGTGTCTGGTTCGACTTCCTGAAAAATAACAAAGAAGGGAATAGTATCGAATATACAACTTCACTTTTATTTTGCTCATAGGTTTCAGTTAAATTTAAACAACCTGTAGAAGATACAATTATGAATCCCCCAATACGTGGATATTGCTACACGTGTTGGTGTGCAGTTTAGGGTAATGGGTAAGAACAAGATATAGCCTCTCGCACTGGTCAGCCATTACAGAGTTTTATCGCGGGTGAGGTTTTCCTTCCTCAGAACAGCTGAATTCACGAGCCAATGCATAGACAGGCACTTCTTTGTACTCTCAATAATGTGCAACTGTGCCATTCATTATAATCACTACTTTCGAGGGCAGAATCAAAGGGAATATTCAATTCATTGTAATCACCAATTAAAACGGGGGAAAAACCTAAGGACTATGAGAGCGGACAAACATCCTCAAATGTGTGCTGTACCACACGTCCGGTGGATCACGGAATTACAGCCGAGAGCTGTAAAACCCCTACACCATTAATGTGGAGGTCAGTTGACTTCGACGGAATCGGGCGACCAGTGACGAATGGATCCCATTCGGCCATTTCCGTATGACTCGGTGCCCAGTGGAGTCCAATTGTCTAGGGCTGTTAATATTTGCGAACATCGCGCATGCGTGATATTTACAGTTAGTAAACATTTTGATGAGCGGGCCTGTTGTTCCATGTTATATGGTCATTTGGTTCCGTAAAAGCTGTTACAGTATATCTTGAATGAAATATTTAAAATTCCACAAAAAAATATTTTGGATCACAGATTGGGCTCTTTTTAACGGAAATTAAAGCAAAAACGGCTATCAAGAGCAGAAATTAACTTAATTCGAGAAAATTAGACTGCACTAATCTTTGTAATACACAGTAGTACTTTTTGCGGCAAGTACAATTGCCTCCTTCCCCATACTTGCCACCACTGTAAATAGTTTTCCCGCATCAGACACGCATTGGTATTGGCTGTCAACCGCCACTGTATGTCCTACATAGGTGTGATAGGTCAATGCTTATAGCTGCCAGACGCAGAATAAAATAGATTGAAGAAAGGTGGCGATCGTCTCCGATCGTCGGCAACAACATGGTCTCCACTTCGGCGGACGTTTCCTTCCGATATGGATAAGGCACATTCATGCATTTATTACGCCTCAGAGTAGTTTGTTTGATAGCCGATTGGTCAATTGCCATCCCATAAATAGTTCTTATTAGGTCAGCTACACACCACATACGAATAATCACGTGTTAACGTTACCATAGTGGAACGTGGAATTGACGTAGCCTGTCCTTCAAGGCAACGTCACAAAGCCGACACGTAAGAAAACGAAAAGCTACGTCGTACCAATGGCTTTGTGACGTTGCGCCTCAGCGTTTGCATTCAACCCAAAGACGTTGTGGGCATGCGCGACTCATATAACCTGTTTCGTATTAGGTCAGGAAATGTGAATCAGTTGAAATTGTCTTACGAAAACAAACCGCATTTAATCATTGTTGTTGTGGCTTTTTCGGCTTAAACAAAGGCTCTTCGGCATAATAAAATCGTTATGATGTTTGTTTGAGCCTGACGGCTCGACCGATAAGAATTCCCCACACTGACCATGTAAATAGTTCGTATGCCCCCGGCTCGACCGATAAGAATTCCCCACACTGACCATGTAAATAGTTCGTATGCCCTCTCAAACAAACATCATAACTGATAGTATGCTCGCTGCACACACGGCCCCGGTTTTCACATCTTCACAAGTCCAGGTAAATCCTAAATCCTCGCAGAGGGTTTACATGGACATTTTTGGTGATTCGAATGAGTTCTTGAAGTTTGGCCCGCGATGAAATTGAAACCTGTCACATCTCATACCTCGCAGCGGATTGGCCTAATCAACTAGCTTAGCGCGTTCGCTGATTGGATATATTCAGGGGAAACCCCTTCATCTATTTATATACAGAACTCGTATGGGTAACTAACCAAGCCAGTGTATCGATCCCAATAGATCGATCGATACACTGGCTCGCGAAGATGCGGTTTTCAGAGAACGCCTTTGCTCGATTTATTCACCAATTTATATTATTCACCATATTCTATTGAGCTTGTATTGATTGTCTGTAAGTGCATGTTTTGTGACATGTTTGCCTTGAAAATGTATTTCCATTAAACCGGTTTCCTACCTTTCTTTTGTGGGGAATGCCGAAGAGCTTTTCGCTTCAGTTGGTCTGCCTATTAAATCAAAGGAAACAACGTGAGTAAATATAATCTTGACAATTACTTGAAATTAGAGATATGGCGACAGTAATAGCAAAATACCAGTCGTTGCCATGGAGACATGCGGATATAAATGATAATTTTTATACCTACTAGCTTAAAATATTAATAAATACTTTTCTCCATGATTAATGTTTCCCAGAAACATTACTACAGGGGTGACTTTTAACAGTTACATCCAATTCAATAATCTACCCCCCTCCCCCTCCACCGGATACTAAATATTCTCAAGATAACATTACGATCTAAGCAATATACGCATATTCCATGAAACTGATTTTTAATCCATACGATCGGACGTCTTGCGGGGGCCAAAAATAACGTTTACCATGAATATGTATGAAATAAAAAGAGAATACATTAGCTATTTGAATTAAGTAAATTGATATATGGGAGTTAAATATGAGCCTGCTGATACCTTTGTAGGCTTCGAACAAATAAATTCTAACACTTGCCAGCTATTTGTCTGGCTGTTGTTGACACACTGGGGTGCATTTCTATTTTTTGAATGACGTGTTCAACTGCTCAAGACTTGCGTAACATAAGCCAACATCCGGGGTATTCTCTTGATAACATGCAGACACCATACGGAACCACACAGAGATGTTTTAGAAGTCACACGTCAAAGAGCTAGTGTATAAACGCCTCGTATCCTGTATGCGTATTTCAACAACCGGCCAATGAACAGCCGGTCCATTAAACAGCCAGTCCATTAAACAGCCGGTCCATTAACAGCCGGTCCATTAAAAAGCCGGTCCATTAACAGCCGGTCCATTAAACAGCCGGTCCATTAACAGCCTGTCCATTAACAGCCGGTCCATTAAACAGCCCGTCCATCAACAGCCTGTCCATTAAACAACCGGTCCATTAACAGCCGGTCCATTAAACAGCCGGTCCATATATGATTATCAATCTTGCTGGTATTTCGTGATTGGTCCACCAATAAATATAACAATTCTGAGTACCAGTACGGTATACTATATTTTGAAAACAATCTGTCTTTAGCACCACGGCTTTCTACCAAAAGTCAAGGACCCCGCTGTCCGTTACAACGTGTAATTTCTTCTTGTGGAGCCCAAAATAACCAGCATCAAAATCGTATCTTATCTCGTGCCAACTTGAAGAAATATTGATCAACAACATTAATACTGAACGTTTACTATCGGCATAGGGATCAATCAGATGATTCGGTGAACAAAACTACAGAGGGATTTCTTCACTCTTCGTGCTTTATGACCTAGTTAGACAAAAAAAAATTCCAGTACACAAAACTCATTTCTCGCAGAGGCTGGTTATGCATGTGTCGCACACTTCCACTGACGAGGTCACCATGCGCTGAGGTCAGACTGGTTTAACATTGAAGAACACATACCGGTACGTGTTTTTCATCCACTCTGCGCATGTGCACCGCTTTCACGGCCAATCTCTGCTACACACTGGCTTCGACAGTCAATGCGCGAAGTAAGAGCTCGTCTAGTTCAATGTATTCAGTATCACACTAGCTGAGAGTGATTCGAATGAACATAATCACCAAGGTCCATATATCTTTATTCGGTCAGAATTCATCAGTTTAGTATAGCGAAGGAAACGGTTTCATCGCTCCTATCATCCATTTTATTCAGCTGTAGCACCGTTACGAAATAAGTTCTTGAATAACAGTTCTTAAATAGCAGTGCAGTGGAATCCTCTTAATTGCATACCGTAAATCCAGGACTATTTTATGCATTTATCAAGAGAACCCCTTTAACCAGACTTAGGTACGGCGTAAGTGATGGATTTGTCATTCCACAATCCAGTCGATTAAGCAGAATTTTCAATTAAGCAGTATGCGCTTATGCGGGTACTCCTGTATATCGTACTGTATTTGCGCAAAATCGTTCATTTTCCGGTGAAAACTGAAGCATGGAGGCAGTTCAGAATCAAGATAAACCTTATACTAAAATATTTGTCGTTTTAATATGTAGTTGTTGCTCATACGATATTGGTTCTCAACTGGCTTCATATGTTTACAGAGAGAAAATGGCGCTGTTTTCACCTAAACATTGGCGATTGCACACAAATATGGTACTTTGAAATACCCGAAGACCCATGCACTTCCCCATAAATACTTTGAGAATATAATTTTCAGTTCTCATAGGAAAAACTACCTTTCACAAGCTATTATTTTCACAAATAATATATAGCCCTCACGAGTATGAGGGCTATAGGTCGGCCCCAGTCACCTCCAGCGAGGGTTTTAGATAATTTTATTACGAATCACCCACCTCTGAAACTGCCGTACATCTAATCTCTATCCCCTCCTGCGCACTATTTCAAAATCTTGCGCACTAATGTGAAATAGTAACGCATATATCGTCGTCTGAATTTTCCAGTCGACAACTTCCACTTTATACGCGCCATGTTCATTGCAAACGGCCCAGCAATCATATACCGTGACGTCACCAACATGGCGCGTAGAGAGTTGAAGTTTTCGACTGGAAAATTCAGACGGCGATATATGCGTCACTATTTCACAATAGTGCGCAAGATTTTAAAATAGTGCGCAGGAGGGGATAGAGATTAGATGTGCGGCAGTTTCAGGTGGGTGATTCGTAATAAAATTATCTAAAACCCTCGCTGGAGGTGACTGGGGCCGACCTATAGCCCTCATACTCGTGAGGGCTATATATTATTTAGCTAGGCTGACCTTTGCACCTTAAAGCCCCTTCAGCATTTTCCTTTCGGAATATTTGCCGTTGCACGGCTGGTCGGGTATTCAGAGAAGAGCAGCCGGATATATTGTATACGTCCGGGTTTATTTTTTCTAGGAAAATGAACTCCGACTAGAGTTTCTATCATTGTTATATGAGCAATATAAGTGAAAGATAAACCCGGATCCGATGAACATGTATTCTGACATATCTATACAACAGTGCCACCCTAATTCCTGAAATGAGCAGTTCACGGAACTTTGAAGCAGGAGTGAGTGAGTGAGTGAATAGGGTTTAACGTCGCTTTCAACATTTTTTCAGCTATATCACGACGGGGAGGGAAGGGAGGGGAGGGGCAGAGGCAGGGGTACCTACTTGTAACAGAGCAGATCTAATGCTGCCATTTTATAGTGCTGTCCCACTGAAATATCATGCCGTACGCAGACATGACACCCCACTCAGTCACATTATACTGACACCGAGCGAACCAGTCCTTGTTCTATCCTCTTAATGCTGAGCGTAAGCGAGGGAGCAACAAGTTCCATTTTTCAAGTCTTAGGTATGACCCGGCCTGGGATCGAACCCAGTACCTACCGCTTACGAGGCCGACGCTCTAACCATTAGGCCACCGCAGTGCGGTCTTTGAAGCAGGAACCTCGTTTCGGCTATTCACATGCAATTACAGAGAATCCCTCTTGCATGATGGTATAGGTAGAAGAAGCACTTCCCCCCGCAAATTGTTCTCTTTTTATTTGACCTAGTTTATGTCACTGCTGAAGCGGTGGAGATTTAGATGTTTTAGTCCTTCCCACAGGCCCGCAAAACAAGAGGTTTGGAGGGGGGGGGGGAAGGGGCGGTGGCATTAGGGTGAAGTGTCGAAATATGGGGCCTCTATATATAACCCCATGCTTTATATAAAAAAAACATCAAGATGAGAAACGGACTTTGGGTGAATCGAGGAATAAACGGTTTATCGCCAAACAAAATACATCAGCATATTCTACAAGTATCACTTTACATATTTCCGTCGTCAAATTAGTAAATTTGTGCAATTTTTTACCTTTGCCGGGCGATTCAAAATCCAACCAGACTGTCCATCCATCTAGGAACAGCCCGATTATGGCGGGCTTCGTTGTCAATTCTGATTGGTCAATCGCCCCAGCTGATCTGTGCGTGACCTCTCTTGCTGGAGGCGTGTCGCGCCTGACCAATCAGAATATTTTATTTGGCGATAAACCGTTTATTTCTCGATTCACCCAAAGTCCGTTTCTCACCTTGATGTTTTGTTATATAAAGCATGGGGTTATATAGAGGCCCCATATTTTGACACTTCACCCTAATACCACCGCCCCCCCCCCCCACCAAATCTCTTGTTTTGCGGGCCTGTGGTCCTTCCCAAAGATCTTCGCATTCTCCTTTGACCGATGAACTGATCAACAGCCAAACCACATGGACAGGAATACACACGGTTGTGTTTCAGCTCGCCTACATGAACTCCGAAACACGGTGGTGATTATTACCTTCAATGCATACAACATCGTTTGCTCACTTTCGAAAGAAAAAAACCACGTTGATCATGGTCGGGGTCGAATACAGTAGGTAGATGATCCTACGTAGTATGTGGTTTGGATTTTGGTTGACAGCGGGGGAAGGGAGATATCAGAGAAAAGGGCGGCGAATCCAAACACAAGGATGTCCATCACTTAAGCAAATAGGTCTACGTTTTCGTACAATTTTATATCCATAATATAAGAAGGGCGGGGGCAGAGTCTGGTGGGAAACTTTGTATGATTTGATGTCGTGCACATAAATGGATCCAGCACTCACTCACAGGAAGAGCATTATGGGCTTCAATGTACCTCCGTGCATACCCAAGTATAACTATTTTTAATATACCGTATCAACTAGAATTTGACATTGATAAAACAGGTCAAGGTGGGTCAACTTGAAGAGGCTTCTAATTGATCACCAGCTGCATATGTGCTGTAGTGTAAATTTGAGAAGCCGAGTGCTGATCTCTCGAGATACTACACAAATTAGAATTTGACCTTGATAAAATAGGCCAAGGTCAATCAAATTGGAAAGGCTTCTATTCAATCACCAGTTGCATGTCAAGTATGAATTTGGAGAGCCTAGATGTAATCCTTCAAAAGCTATCACCAATACTCAAATTTGAACCAGATTAAATAGGTCAAGGTCAGACATTTTACTAGGCTGCTGACCCATCGCCAGTTATATATGTTATATGAATTTAGAAAGCCTGACTAGAATCATTCAAGAGATATTGTGTTAACAGCCAAGATTGACAGTCAGACTGAGAGACAGACAGACAAACAAGCCAAGCAGACAATACCCCGCGACCAGGCAGAGGGGTAAAAAAATAATAGGCTTAGACTTCTTTGTCATCACAATCCATAACGAGTCTGAATCATACTTACACAATACAAAAATATTTTCAATGATTTACTATATTTTCAATCACGTTGACCGTTGACCTCATAATAAATAGGGTTCCTGTTTGATCCATGGCTAAGGTATACCAAAGTATGGGAACAACTCTACGACATGGAACTGGAGATATCGCACAGACAAGCAAAGTTAACAGGGGTACAGACAGACGAACAGACGGATGAAAATCGTGATCACAATATAGGTCCTCGTATATCGACGAGCTTTTAAAAAGATCTAAAGCGGTATCCATATTTCTTTGCATGGGGAAAATCTAGAATTACGACGCACGTGAGCACTGAAGCATCAAACGGATGTCAGTAATGAAGACGAGTATAGTATCAGCTTGGCATCAGGGATGATCCTCCCTGGTGAGAGAGATTGCCTGACAATCCACACCTGAACATATATATATATATATTTTCCGGACGGGTCAGCTTTCGAGAAACCTTTTCTACACGATATCATATGTATAGGGAGGTGAAAACTGCAGCTAAACAAACTTCGACGACAGAAAGCAGATAGCTATATTGGACAATATAAAGAATCTGGATTTCATAAATAGTACAACTTACCGATGGCCAGTTATTCGCGGTTATCAGTCAAGGGCTTATCTTATCATGGCATAGATATCATGATTTAATTCATCATAAACGTTAACCCCTTACCCGCTGTCTGGAACTGGACTGTTGTTTCTGTTGCACCTTTCTCGGTCGCTTCACTCCTCCCGTCTCCATCTCTGTGAATCGCATCATCGCTTTCTGTGGATATTGAATGAAGACTATAATACTCCAAGTCAAGAAATGTTTAAGAAGCTACAATGGATGACTATATATGACCGAATTACTTACCACAAAGCAGTTCTTATGCTTAAATCACTGCACAACTTCGCTCCAATTTGCCTCTGTAAACAATTTATTCCAACTGCAACTGTCTGCCAAAAAGCTCTACGATCTACCACCTCTAATAATCTTGTTGTCCCAAAACCCAAAACTGAAGCATATAAACATTCTCTTCGATACTCTGAGGTGACTCTTTGGAATCAGCTTCTCCATAATATTAAATTCTAATCGAATTTACAAATATTCAAGAGACGAATGGAAGCTCATATTCTGTCTAATTATCATACTACATGTACATAATTTATTGTATCATTGACTGTATGCTGTTTTCTTATGTGTCATAGTATGTGTCTTGTGTGCATGAGATAGCGAGAGAGGGACTCTAGGAAGATTGGCCTTGTACTAATTGAATCCCCTCTGTATATAAAGTATTATTATATTATTATTATATTATGGATACAATTAGTCGAAATAGAATGTAATTGTACATGGCATAACGCAAAATCACGTATCAAACAGCAGATTAGGCTTGAACCAAGGGAAATATATCATCATTGGATGATAAACATTAACCCCTTACCCGCTTGTAATAATGGTAACGGTGATAACACATCTATGTGTGTGACCTCACCCATTCAATCGACGTCATACAAGAGGTTAGCTGGTGAATCAAGCCACGAGCTCCGACCACACATTATATGATACAATTTGAGAAATTGTGGTTGTCTACAATCTTATACATGTACGGAAGCAAAACCAGAACGTCGCGAATGGTTCAATATACAACCATGGATGTATAAGGAACTGAATAGTATCATATCGGTTCCATGTAGAACCATATCGGATCAAAGTTGAATCATGTTTACCATTTCATCTTTAGTTCTCTTCAATTGCTTCAATGGTTCGTCTTGCCTGTGTATCGTTAAGGACCAGCCAATCTTCGAGTGTAACAATCACGACTAAGATTATCGTTGGGTGTATCAAATCAACTTTGTGAAACATTACTATGGAACGTTGGAATAACATAAACTAGGATGTATTGAAAAGTATTAATGCGTCAGTGACGCCAACTAGAAACTATTATCCACGTTGACATCAACCACGCAATACACGCCTTGCCGGTCGTCAAAAAATAGTAAAAACTGCCAAGTTTCCTTCCCATAGTGCAATGTGAACCACGAGTAAACTTTTGCCTCACGCATGCTGTAAGTATAGGCACGGACTGAAAATTGCCGAAAAAGTTATTTCGAAGGATTTTTTACAGGATTTCTTCAGACTTCTTTCACTCTAGAACAATTCAGTGATAATTCAGGTCCCTATCACCTTCTGACATTGTCTATAAACAAACTTATGATGGTGATTTTCCCCGAGGCTCATGTTGAAGGCATCGCTGTATCCAAATCTTGCTCCTGAAAAAGGGGCAATAACTCTTTATTTTTGCCACTTTCAGACGACCAGTAAGTCATGTATACAGCTGACTACTGAACGTCGGATTTGACGTCAGTAAGACATCCACGTCTCAAAACTAGAATCCCCACCCCGTCAATTCGCACCATGCAATCGATCAGTTATAAGCGCACCCACCCAATCCATCTCCATCCACCTACCTATTGCCCCGTAACCCAACTACAAATTGCACTCCAAACCTAATCTAGACAATTTCGTCCAGTGAGGATGATACCTTTGCCTTCTATGTTCACTTACCTGCAAGGCTCTTTCCTCTCTACTCAACAAAGCTGGGTCAGCAAATAGGTCAACGGTGGGCGGTTTTTCCTCTGTTCTTCGATCGGCCACGTAGCCATCGGAGTTAGCAATTTCATCCAGCATGGATCGCCTGTGACGCCTTTGCAGCTTAGCACAACTGGAAGAGCTTCCGGTCTTGGAACAATCGGCAACATCGCAACAATCCTGGTGCGGACTCGGTTGGAAACTAATCCGAGTTGGTGAACGACGAAACTTTAACTTTGTCGAGGTTTCCGTTCGCTTATGGCAGTTTATTCTCATAGGCAATTTCTTCACGAGTGACCTGATTTTTTTCAGACGTGGGTATTGTCGTTCCGGAGACGAAGAATTGGATAACGCTTTGTTTCCCCCAAAATGGGTTTTATCACATTCTTGAGTAGTTTCATAAATGTGTGTAAGTGGTTTCGATCCATCACCGGATTCTGATATCGACTGCCATATATTCCTTTCCTTCTTGTCGATGTTGGTACTTTTGCCGTCGCTTTCAGAAATGGTTATAGAAGATTCGTCATTCTTGCGATACTTGCTGAGTTCTTTGGCACCAAATAGTTTTCCGTATATTGCTCGCAAATTTGGTAGTCTCTTTCCTGCGTTTATGTGCCTGAAGCGACTCTCGCTAGCTCCGAACTTTTCGGCGATCCCAGTTTTCTTCACTTCCGGTCCGCCATTCGATTCGGCCGATTTTGGCATCAGCTTCGCAGGCATCCTCAGAGACGATTTATATGCCGCAATTTCAGCCTGTATGTCGACGACTTCACTCTCACTCGCCTTGGAGCATTTAGAAGAATTATCATGGGCATTCATGTCTTTGGAGTCTTCCTTCAAAATTGTGTGTACCATGGGAGCAACATTGGCAACTGGAATGAACTTTGGAAATGGTGTTGCCCTATGGCCAGATCGCCAGTCCGTCAGTTTGTTTTTCATCGGAGAGATCGTACAGGAACCACCGAAAATATCGTCGTTACGTTCGGAATGATCTGCAGCATTGGAGGGTCGCTCAGTATCACTTTGAATCACAGCCAGTCCGTCTGGCTTGGATGTCAGCCTGACAGGGGAAATCTTCCCATTTGGGGTCTGAACAAATGCGGATAGGTTGGAAATGTTATGAATGCTACGTTTGTTCTCGTTAATGATGCCAACTGGTTCGTGCAGACTGAGATTCGATGTGCCATCGAGGGCAGGTATCCTGAACAAAGGTCTTGAAGATGAACCATCCATTCTTTGCATCGGGGTGACCATAACCGCTGTTGCAGGGCCGTGAGCGTTTCTAACACCATAGGTTCTCAAACCCTCGGGGACAGCGAGTCTATTGTCATCTTTTCCCCGAGTGGATGGGGTCGGCTCAAGAGAAGGAGGGTCGGTAATCAGTGGCGAGTACAAAGGCAGAGGAATCTGATGCTGTGGACTGAGAATCGGCATTTTGGGCGAAGGAGGTTGATCAGAGGGTGATGTAGGATCAGAACTACAGGCAGGTGGTGATCTGGTCAATGTTGGTATTGTTAGCATCTTCAGGTCTTCATCTTGGTTCACAGCGTTTAATATTATGTGCTTCTTACATGTCAATTTAGGATTTCGTGAGGATGTTTTTATTTCTTCTCGTTTCGCAAACGTTTGTGCTTGGTTATGTTTCGCGTCTGCTGGGATAGAAATAGACAACGGTGTGTTGTAGCTGAAATTCACACTAGTATTCACATCACAAGAAGGCTTAGGGGCCTCGTCAACTGATAACAACATACTTCGTGCTTTGTTTTTCTGTGTGCAATCGGTAGATTCAGATAATTTCACATTTCGATCGGTCCCTGAACAAGATTGCACGTGGCTTGTATTCGACTTGGAGCCCAACGTCCAAGTAGCGCCTCCTGGTGAGCAGGGTGGGCCCATTCCAGTTATCGTTCGCGGAGGCAAGGTGTGTTGTAGTTTGGACGTGACTTCAGCTCCACATAACCCTGACACACTCGTGACTGTCACGACTGGGGATGAAGACACTGGAACCCCAGTGTTCTGAACATGCGCGCTGGTAACGGGGAATGTCGAATCCGGGCTACACCTCTGACTAACCGCCACGGGACTTGGAAACATAGGGATGAGCCGGGGAAAATATCTATCCCTACTCGATAGCGCCGCCCGTAGCTCTGAAGGTCGAGACTGGCTATGAATGGAAACCATAGATCTGGGATCATCTGAGGGTGGCCCAGTAATAGCTATTGTTTTCGATGAGATTCCTGATGGCGATCTCGTGTCCTTGCACAAGGCAGATACTCCCGTCGTAACACAAGACGACGAGACACATTGAGAGAACTGCGCATGCGCTGGCCTGTTCCTTTGAACCTGGTAGGAAGAATAAGACGGAGAGCTGTACAGCTGTCTTGGGTGTGTTGGCGCGTGGTGAGCACTATGTACGGGGGAATTAGAAGCAGCAATATTGAGATTCGGACTTGCTGACGACGACCCGTAACTGGGCACAGTATTTATCCTTTGACCAGCAGTTGGAAACGCACGCCGTCTGTCTGGTGGTACGTTCCCATTTTGCGGTGGCGATGTTGGGTATCTCCTCGAATTGTGGAGTGGAATGTGTTGTAGACCTCGTGAATCTCGTTGTGGTATATGCGTAATAGGGGTGTGTTGGACTTTGTATGTTAGAGGATTAGGTCTGGGGTCATAACCTTGCTGGAAACGGCTTTCTGAAGTTAGTGTCTCGTGACTACTGTTATCACACGATGGTCCATACGCATGAGACTTCGTCTGTACATTTATGCCACTGCTACCATACCAGCCGCTGGAGTGTTCCGACTTTGGCTTAAGGGCTGCGTTCCCAGTCGTAAAACCTTGCCCTTTTTCGAAACAAGAACGCTTCGCAGGATAGCGCTGATCAAGAATTATTATATCATCGTCTGTGTCCGTGGTGTCGGCACACCGCTTTCGAGTTTTCAGAGACAAATCGAGGGGACTATCAGCATCCCGCTCTATTGTCGGTACGGATGTATTGAGCAATGTTAAATCTAAGGGAATCTCCCCTCGGCATGGGTTATAATTCTGTGGATGTTTCATCTGAGTAGCCCCGAAGGTATCCATCTTGAATTCATCTGGGTTCAACGGAAATGGTGAATGTTTATGCTTCGCAACAAGGTTGTCCTCCCAAATATGCGGGAATGGTATATTGGATAACATCTAGGAATGTTGGTGTCTATCAGACTTGGTGATTACCTGGAAAAGAAAGAAATTTAATATAAGTTTTTGAAAGAAGGTATCCACTTAGACGAATCGGGCGGAGCATTGAAATCCCGTCAGCCTCACCAGTGAAAGTAAAACAATAATGCCGAATAGGCTTGTGTCCATTGACTAAGATTAGGTATATATCGGGTGTGACATTGGTAAATCTAAATCCCTTATTACGATAGCCGGTCATGATGACAGTAGGAGATTGATGGCAAAGTGAGCTTCAATTTACAAATGGATCAATGTAACACCAATGCATGACACTTTTGGTCCGGGAGAATGCACGTACGGCGTGAATTTGGTTACATCATGGTTTTAAGATTGGTGTACGGTAATCCTTGGGACGGACGGACGGACAGACCGACGTACATGAAAACAATAACACTATACTCATAACAAATTATGAGCGATAGAATGCGAACATCAAAATATCCATTAACCCTATAGTACGAATACATGTAGATATCTCATATAATATGATGAAGTGAAAATTAATTATACTAGATATAACCGCATGCATTAGCTGAACGAGGACATCGTATTAAGCCCCCAAAATGGTCATAATTATTTCAGTCGAACTCGTCACTACCGATACGCGGCATCACAAATAAATCCATGTAGCGGCAAGTCAAATACATGAAAATGATGAAACAAATTCTCTGCTTAGTTTATCGGATTACTAATAACACTGGATGATCAGATAAACAGGGCTCTTTCCGAAAAACACGGAAGTCTATCAGCATATTTAGGTATATGCTTGCAAAACTAAATTGTATATACATATAACACAACATCATTTCACACAAGAAGCTACGGCATGTACGGGTGTGCTCATATTCTCTTACCAGACGCACGTTACAACAAATATAATCCCGACCGCGGCTAACGTCAGCAGAGAAAAGACTGGAAAATTGGGGCCACATCAAGTGTATATCGCTTACTCTGGAAGATCGTGGAATAAAATAGCTGTACGTGAATCACGTCTGTGTTTGTCACTTGCATCTAAAGCTGTCGCAATCGTACCGCCCGTATTCCGTGTAGAATCTGCTTCATCTACCGGCAAGTCACACAATATTTCAAACTCCAATTGGCTGAAGGGTAATATCTTCTGCGTTATTGGCAATTACGACGAATCCATTCAACGCAGCGTTGAGTACGCAGTTACAAATACGAAGTGTCGTTGCCGATACAATCTGCCCCAAATATATTCTGTTGTACCGGTATGTCCAGTAACTACGCAATACTGCTTTAGCGCGTGATACGGCCGAGAAATTATACAGCCTGTATTTCTTGCTGACGTAGGTGGGCCGACTGCTATACACGATTTAGCCAAGCGGCTTCTTTGATTACAGACTGAGCGTCAATAGTCCGTTGACGTGGCAACAAGGACCGGTAAGGGAGACCCCAAGATAGAATATGCACACAAATATCGTACGGAAATGGAAATCGAGTCCGATATTACGCTTGAACTAGAAACAGCGATCGTGTGTATCTTTTCCGAAGCTCTTCCCTGCTGCATTATCGCACCGTAAATCCGTTAATAATAGGGTCTCTAACAAACGGGAACGATCCAAGACAACGACACCGGAGAGCGCGCGCCTCGAGAACAATACATCGACGGGAATTATCATTCCCACAATCTCTCGCTCAAAATGAATGGATTTATCGAATAAAACCGTCCAGGGCTGTACGACCACAGTGCAAATAGAGGCGATAACCACTTTCGGCTCAGTGATAATACCTCGATTCGCTATATTAACCGATTATTATAATGACAAGATATATTTTCCTGTTGAAGCAAAAAATATACCGGGCGTATCAGTTTCTGTATTGATGGTGTTTGGCAGCGATACCAGCTCCATTAATGAGCTGGTTTGAATCATATCAACTCGCCTATATGGTTATTCTCAGAATTCGTCCATACGAACCATCTGTATATAAAATACGTCATGGAGATATCAATTATAATGGTTTTTATTTTATTGTGTTCAAGGGAGACATATGCAGCTTCGGAAAATACCTTAGTTCCCAAAATCGCTAAAATACCCCAACATTATAGACAAACACATCGTTGAACTGCGTTTCCCGATTGAAGAATGTAAATTTTAGTAAGTTTTAACCTTTGAAAGACTGAAGTGAGGAAGCGGGCCACGGACAAATACTTCGCCGACTCTCGTTTTTCTTTTGGACTGACACTCACCTTTTCTCGAGTCTTCTTTAATATTGATGCTCTTTTTTCTCTTCCTAAATATCGGTAGAGTTAATGGTTTAATTTCTCACAGGGTTTCAAACATAAATACATATTTACCCTTATAGTGGGACATTTATAGCTTATATGTGAAAAACAAATTTATATATATTACTAGTATACGATTAACATGGAGTAAGTAATCTGCACGTTTGACCTCTACTCTGCAGGGGTCGATCTAACATCAGTTCCGTGTTCTGTAAACAATGTTTTGTTATGGTCGAATAACCGTACCTGGTAAGATCGGTCGTGTCACGAACTACCATTATTGTTTATTTCGCTCATCAGCGCTTTGCTATTTCCGGTCCTATATTCCACAAGCCACTTGTTATACTTAGGTGGTAAATATGGAACCACGAGGATTAAGTTAACCTGTAAGTATGATATACGCGCATTCATATTTAACATATTTGTGATATTGTTCATTGACGTTCGACACTATAAAAGTACAACTTGTGAAATAAAAACGCACGTTATGGGTTTAGAGGCATAAGCTCTATTAAATCTGTTTTAAAAAAAACCTCCATGACACGACCTTAACAGTTAAAAACAAACATCTGCTAAAGTCTATTATTAAACTCAAATACACGCAAAAGTTTCATTGTTTATATGTAAGTATGCAGTTATTCGGTACGCTTATACCCCATATAATATCACATGGGTTAAATATAGCCAGTTCATGAATATCGTTCATATACAGTGAGCCAGCCGAGTAGCTCGTTTAATATCGTCCCATTTGAGAGAAACTAGATGCGTAAAAATTGACACGTAGACAAACAAGGGAGAACACGAAAACGCACTATATTGAATGATCGATGAAATTTGGACCGCAGAGAGAGTAGGACAAATTGTCACGGATAAAGCCGAGAAAACGATATATGCCTTCTCTCCCAATGAAATTTAGAGCCACGCTCAACATCTATTAGAGAAAAAATATTAAAGAATACAAAATTCAACATCCCTAAATGAAGTTTACTAGTTTAGTATGGTGAGGAATTACTGCGGAGGCATAGAGTACCAGTAGGAATGGCGTCATTACTGCGGAGGCATAGAGTACCAGTAGCAATGGCGTCATTACTGCGGAGGCATAGAGTATCAGTAGGAATGGCGTCATTACTGCGGAGGCATAGAGTACCAGTAGGAATGGCGTCATTACTGCGGAGGCATAGAGTACCAGTAGCAATGGCATCATTACTGCGGAGGCATAGAGTACCAGTAGCAATGGCATCATTACTGCGGAGGCAGAGTATCAGTAGGAATGGCGACATTACTGCGGAGGCATAGAGTACCAGTAGGAATGGCGTCATTACTGCGGAGGCATAGAGTACCAGTAGCAATGGCATCATTACTGCGGAGGCAGGGTATCAGTAGGAATGGCGACATTACTGGGGAGGCATAGAGTACCAGTAGGAATTGCGCCATTACTGCGGAGGCATAGAGTACCAGTAGGAATGGCGTCAAGCCAGGTAAAGTACGATAATATCTACGCTCATTTAAAGGTCCTGAATTTCTACCTAGCTCATTAAATAAGTGTGAATCTCGACCTCGTTATTGAATGAATGCCATCTCTGCTTCGCTAATCAAATCAGCCTGAATCACTGCCTCGTTACTCTCGTTCGCTTCTCGAAGTCTAGGATATAGCGCGGTGAAGAATCGCACTGATTTAATGAGCGTTTGCATACTACAATGAAGCCGTAGATTATGCAAGAAAACACAGAGAGAAGGGTTTCGTTGGAAACCATACACCACCATAAAACTTCTGGTTTGTATCGTACGTCTTGGACATAAGGGCAGTTTTGTGGCGAAACTATACAATTTAAGTGTCTTTTAGCATTTAAAGCTATAGGATATTTTCACGAAATCACTATTTCTGTATCATTTCTCGCTGATTCCATGGAAACAGACAGCCTCATGTCATAGAAATCTCGCCGAGAGACGAGATTTTCGGTTGGATATCAGTCATGTTACTCAACTACGTCAAGCTGCCATGGGGTCACGTGGATGTGTGGGCCTTGGATTTGTGCATTTGGGTAAAAATCGAAAAGATGCCTCCCGGTATAATGGATTAATCTCACTAATTGTTAATCGGTTTATGCTCTTTGATCATCTAGCCTACGCGTAATGCAAGTTTAATGTTCCTGGACATTGTCATTTTTGAGATATGGTGTTATTGAGAAACCGGAAACGGACAGACGTACATTATGACAACACCCCAAATGCAATTTTGGACGAGGAGTTAAAACGGACGCTTTCAGCCAGAAAGCTGACAACATTTGGAAAAATACAATCGGACAAATACAATCGGACAAAGTTTCTGTCGCACTTTTATCTTCTTTTCAGGTTCGCAGACTAGATTATATACAGTCACATGATTCTGCTATAATAGTCGGCAGGTATCTTAAGTTGTAGACCATATTCATGTGCTGCGTGTCTTAGCTGCAGTAAACCAGCGAAGGCACAACGCTTATTATCCACTGTTTGCAGAGTAGTCCACCATAGGTAGATCTAAGCTGTAGACCTAAACATTCCCATTCTCCCGTTGTCAGAGATTGTATCCTCCTAAACTGTTGGTTTTAACAATATCTGACAGTAGGGTGATGCCATGAGAATGACACTTAACCGAAGAGGGGAGAACAAGTCAGTTATTCGTTTTATTTACGGTACGTGATGCTGGCAGCAAGGTGGATTTTCTAACCTCGTTCAAGGTTTGGAAAAAATCACCAGCGAACAACATGAACACTGTGGCTCTCAGATAAACTGTAACACATTGCGAGACAATGAACGTATGCATGTATCCGCGCTTTAAGCAGAGCAGAGCCAAGCCGGTAAGATCACACGGTGATCTTTTAACGTATTAACGCATCAAAGAACGGCTATGATATTAGGCTCCTACAATTAAACGATACTGAATGATATCAACCACTTACATAGCTACGGTACACATTTTCCTTGTATTTCTAAGTCTATATACGTCATAAGAAGGTTAAAACAACGAATATAATCGGCACAAACATACCACGCAGATTTCGTGAAGAAAAAGCTCGATCTCCTGTATAATCCTGGGTTTGTACACGTCGATGCGAGTCCGGCTGCATTCTTCAACCGCCGTTAAAACGACACTGGATCTATCGTTTGACCTAGAATTTCAAACTGTTAAATCCTCCACGTTTATCGGTTACACCCGTTCCATGCATGCTTATTATAACGTTAACTGAACTACAATATCTCTATATATCAATACTGAACACGGGGCCATTACGTTTCAGCTCTCGACACTGCAATTATCTGTGCTAAATGTACAACGCCTTAACATTATAGCCACTCAAAGAAGAGATTAAGCATTACGGGGTAGCTATATATATCGCGAATACAGGAATTCCCAGTTATGTACTGGCGATGATTGAAAACTTCCTACACAAACAAACGTTACAGTACGACCTGTTTCCAACGAAACCGTGAATGAACCGTTTCGGCTTCTCTCGGCAATGGATGAGTGTTTTTGTGGTGCTGCCTCTTGACTAACGAAGATGGCCCATGACGTAACTTGGCATCGTTACTGTAACGTGTTAATTGTTCATTCAAAGTTCCAAGTTCTATTCCTTTAACAGTAACAATACTGCCTCGCTATACGACGGGATATCCACAACACTCCGATAATGGTACAGTTAACCAATCCTGTTCTAGTTCCAAACGACCTTTTTCTTTCTAAACGGAAACGGGAAGCGTAATTCCCCGAAATAAGGACAACTAAAGTAGGATGTCGTGTGGATGATTCGTTTTCCTGTAATATATTCTCTACACAATTCATGCGTGGTTTATTTCAGATACCGCATATAGTGTATTTAATTTGATCAACATAAAATATGGAACTACTACGCTTGAATTTTGTGAATACACACTTAAACTACGCTTCAATGATTTTATCCACGCTATATATGACGCTAACAAATCAATTCGACAAAATTAATTTTAAAAAAGCTTACGAGAAACCGGAAATATAAACTAAACGTAACCCGGTAGTTTTAACTGCTATACACACGAAGTATATAAACATATGGTCTTAATCAGATGCAAAATTGCCCGAGGATCACATTTATATAGGACAAATACGGCATCATGTTAAAGGATAGACCAATGAGTTGTTCTTTCGAGAACCAGCACACTGGCAAAATCATCACTTACCCGTCCCATTACCGGTTTAGGTTCTCGTTCAGTCTGTTCGGTCAGTGATTTCTTGGTATCGAATAACTCAATTTATCAGACTCATACTGTATTCATGCACAACAGCGCACCACTCTAAATCTGGATACCGTGTATTCAGCTTGGTTTACCAAGAATGTGTACCAGGAAGTTACGTGTATAGGTGTCAAAGTTGTAAATTCTGTTTTCAGTCGCGAAGATCAATCACCATGGGTCGAGAAATATGACCATGTAAGGCCACAACAAAATGAACAGGTCACCTTTCGAAATAAATTGGGGGAATATAGGTGGTCCACGTAGCCTGTTCGATCGTGTTAGTTCTTAGAACCGAGGACAATATATTATGAACGACGCTAAACTTTAGAAAAGGTTTGCTGACGAGACAGTTCAATAGCAATATCTCAATGACAAGACTATTAACTGTTGAGTATATAGCGATATAGTTAAGACGAGACTGTTCAGAGGCTGGGGATATTGATGAGGAGATATACTTTGACGGGGCTGTTACAGGCATACCGGTACCGGTAGATCGATGACTAGGGCTAGATTATATATAAATTGATGTCAAAACTACAAAGTAAAGATTTTCTGACCACGAGACTACTAAGCGAGTGGATAAATTCATGACGAGACTGCTGAGTAGGGATATATAAAAAAACGAGACTGTTAACAGACTTACTGATGACGGGAGTGCTAACCCAGGGAATATACGGATGACGAGACTGCCTGGTAGGGATATATCAATGACAAGATTCTTTGTGAGATTGCTAGCGGATAAGGGGCATATTGGTGACGAGAATGTTAAGTTTTGTGTAGGGATATGGGCATGATGCTACTTCTAACACAGTAAGCGTACGGATATATCTATGACGATAGGTCTAACAGCGCGGGGATATTCTACTGACGAAACTGTTAACAGAGGTGGGATATATTGATGACGAGACTGCTAACAGAGTCCAGATATATTGATGATGAGATCACTAAAAGAGTAGATATATGCTAACAGAATAGAAACATTCTAACAGAGCGGGCTATATCGATGAAGAGACTGCTATCATAGTGGGGATGTATTGATGCCGAAACTGCTATTTAGTGGAGATGTATTACTGACGAGACTACTAGGATTGAGGATACATTGATATTGAAACCGCAAACAGAGTAGATATCATGACAGTGCTAACAGCTTGGGGATATATTGATGAACAAGCTGCTAACAAAGTGGGGATACACTGACGAAGAGGCTGCTGGTGTCAGGATATATTGATGAAGCGATTGTTAACAGAGTAAGGATTTATATATGACGATATCTGCTAACAGAGTAGGGCGAGACTGATAGTCGAGGGGATCTATTGATGAGGAGACCACTAACAGATCGGGTATATATTGATGCCGAATCTGCATTTAGAGTAGATATATTGATGTCAAGACAGCCTACAGTGTGCTGATATATTGTCGAAGAGACTGCTAATACAGCGGGGATATATTCATGCCGAAACTGAAAACAAATTAGACATATATTGGTGATGAGACTGTTAACAGAGCGAGGAGAATTCGATTAAGAGGCTGCAGAGCAGGGATATATAGATTAAGAGACTGCTATAGCCTAACGGAGTAGGCATATATTGACGCCAAGGCTGCTAACATAGTAACCATACTCTAATTACGAAGCTGCTGACCAGACATACTGACGAGGATACTTCTAACACAGGGAGGATATATTAATGATGAGGCTGTTAACAAAATAACGATCCAATAATGACGAGACAGCTAACAGAGTAGGAATAAGCTAGCTTCTAACACAATAACGTTATATTAATAATGCAGCTGCTAAAACAGTAGCGACATATGAAAGACGAATGACGATGCTGCTAATCGATGGATAATATTGTTGACGAGTCTGCTAACAGAGTAGGGATATATAAATGACAAGACTGCTAATATAGGATCTATTAATGACGGAACTGCTAACACAGTAAGGCTATATTAATGACGAGAGTAACAGATGATCTATTAATGACGAGTCTGAAAGCACCGTAAGGATGCTAACAGTAAAGATATAAATGGCCAGGTCGCTAACGGGGTATGGAAAAATCAAAGGCGGGACTGATAACAGAATAAAGTTATACTAATGGCGAGATCGCTTGATAAATAGGATATGGTAATGACGAGATTGTTAACAGAGTAATGCTATATTAATGGCGAGACTGCTTGGTAACATAGAATCTGCTTACGAGACTGCTTGGTAACATAGAATCTGCTTACGAGACTGCTTGGTAACATAGAATCTGCTTACGAGACTGCTTGGTAACATAGAATCTGCTTACGAGACTGCTTGGTAACATAGAATCTGCTTACGAGACTGCTTGGTAACATAGAATCTGCTTACGAGACTGCTTGGTAACATAGAATCTGCTTACGAGACTGCTTGGTAACATAGAATCTGCTTACGAGACTGCTTGGTAACATAGAATCTGCTTACGAGACTGCTAATAAAGTAAGGATATATTGATCACAGCACCAGTAAAATAAAACATGTATATAAAAACAGATTAACAGAACAAAATATTATCGACCCGATAGTTTATTACCGCGTATATATTAATGGAGAAGATGGTAGATTCGATATATTAAATGTGAGACATATTAGCTATCGGGTACAATGATGACGAGATGGTTGTCAAAGCTGCTGCATATTTGGAATTCGATATGGTGGGATACTGGCAGTGCGTATATCAAAGGCTTGACGGGTAACAGAGTAAGATAATGACAAAACGGCGAGCTCTGGATGAAAATGTGGATATAACATTCGAGTATATTACTCTCTAAAAACAGTTGTGTACCACAAGTACACAAACTGTGTACCCTAGGTACACATCGCTGTAACAAAATTGAACATCTACAATCACTGTGTGGCTGTGATACACAATTTGTGTAGAACAAGTACACAAATTGTGTACTCCTGATACACATTTTATGTAGATGTGCAATTTTGTACACAACTGTTTTTTCAGAGTAATGGCGAGGCGACTATCAACATTCGGGTACAATAATGAGGAAAAGTCGGGTATGGAGAAAGTATCAGCAGTCGAGTTAGATTATATCAACGGAGGGTATATTAATGACAAGACTATTAATTAGCGGAAAATTAATGGTGAACCACTAGAATATCAACAGGGGGATTAATGACAAATCTATCAACGGAAATTAAGAGACTGGTTATGATAATAACGAGACTATCCACAGTCGGGTATAACAGGGACTAGTCGGGAATATTACTAATGAGACTCCTATGGACTGTCGGGAATCTTGACCAGACAAAGCGGGCATATTAATCAAGAAATTATTCACAACCGGAAAAAATAACGACGAAGAGTAGCTATATCAACAGTCGGTAATATTAATGACGAGAATATCCACAATCGGGTATAATAATGGCGAAACTATATCAACAGTCGGGGTAATAATGACCACACTATATCAACAACCGGGTATGATAATGAAGAGAATTTCAGATATTGGGGAGTATCAAAGGACGAGACAATCAGCTGTCAGGTACCGCTATATTAATGACAACATTCTATAAACAGTGGGGGGAAATTATTGAGGATCTCGATCTCAACAGCCGGGGTAACAGGGGATTAGATATATTAATGAAGATAATGTCAGCTATCATGGATGAAAATGTGATATGGTCAAGCTTACTGAGAGCGAGTGACATTCTCAAAGATAGAACGATCGAAAATAGGTGCATGTCATTGACGGTACAAGTTCAAGATATTGATAATCATTGAAATATACATTATAGTACGGAATGAATTGTCACGATGAGCTACAATCGACCAATAGAAGCGGAGAAGAATTAGCTAAAGCCTATGCGGTACGTCAAAAAAACAAAAACAAAAAACAAAAACAAAAACAAAAACAAAAAACCCCCAAAAAGAAATCACGAAATTGATATACAGTATTGAGCTAATAGTCAGAACTAATTTGGATCGGGATGAGAGCCTATTTATACAGTCTGTTGTTACCGGATAAAAATCACACGTGTCTTGACCAAAACAGCATATACGGAGTAAATTTGATTTGTGGGTACAAGGATCCCTGTTCCACGGTGCCTGTTCTCCCCCTCACCCTTGAAACCTTGCTAACGCACACACACACACACACGACACATTCTGACTGTCACTCGCAAAAAAAAGAAAAAAGATTGACGTACCCTTTTGACTTGCTGGCACTATGTCCATCTTGAAATTCAAATTTGCATTCGCATCTTTACCACAAAGTTAAATGGGAATTTCTGACTAATATAGGGACCGGAATGCTTGAGTCATGTCCGATCGACCCAATAGTGACTAATAACATCGCAACAGTATCACATGAACATGTAGATTTATACCCTGGATAAACACGGAAGACACATACACGTTAGCAATTCAAAAAGCGACCGGCTCGATTCAACAAGAATATCGACACAGTAAAAACTGATATCAATAAATTACGTACTGCAGATATTATCGCTAACTGCCCCTCGACTGAGGTTCGCGGTTCGGCCTTTAGCTCATCAAACAACGCAGTCATCCAAGACGCGGCCATTCAACCTCTGAAGACAGCACTTATCGGTAACATCCTGTTGTTGATATAAAACGGCCTTCAGTTATACGAGCTATACATTTCGTATAAAATCCCATGTAGGCTGAATCGATTAAACCGCCGCCATCTTTCTAGGTCGCAATACATTATAAACAAATTCAACTGAATATCCTATATTATGTCGCATGACGTGACACCCGGCAAAAACTTAAAAAAATTGGGATCGTCTAACTTCAAATATATGTACACCAAAGAATAAATAACACCGTATTACTTCGTTTTCAGATTTCCTTGCCATTCTCGCGTACAAGAGGCAATATATCGCTTTTTAATATTATATTTGACCTAGTAGGCCTATTATATATTAATATTGAAAATGGCCTAGTTATGGATACTGAAGCTTTACCGTACGGTACCAGTTTACACATTTTTATCCATAATAAATATGTTCTCTGATTTAATATTTCAGACTTGTGAACAGATGTTGCTATACTTATAGTACGGAAATTATCCTACAATCAATAGTTGCTATACAGCGTCTGTTATTGGCGATAAAACACTTATCGTCAACAGATTTACTATAGTACTGATTCACACCATCTTATGTAGCGAATTATAACCATAAAACAGAATATAGATATATGACATATCCTTCCTTGCTCACCTTCGAAAGTGCGTTTCGTTGGTTGTAAGCCTAACTTTCACGTTGTAAATTCCTTTTTTTCCGCTGGCTCTTTCACGTCTGTACCGAGAGCCGAGCCAACGTATTCAAACTCAGATCATGGAGTCAGCAACCCTCGGTTGGTGCACACGTGTTTTACACTAAGCGTCTAGCCTACATTCACGATTCTCAAATTATTTACGGCTGAAAGTGCGTAGGTCACCGACATTGTATACGGATATAGCTGGCGTATGTCTTCCTTAATATCTCGCCTATCCTGCCTAGTCTTATATACCGTTATATCTTATTCTAAAGAACCAAGATGAATAAGCCTTTATCACCCACACAAACACAAGGGATCGCTAACACAGTCAAATACTCGAACCACCGAACGATATGCCTCAGTGACTTTTGAATATGCTCCAATGTTCAGAAAACGTTTAGCCTTATTCGAGCGGGAAACGTGTATATCGTATTATGTACGAGGTGTTTGTTCGGCAAGTAGGTCACACGCACAGTGCGAGTTTGAACGATCGGATTCAAAACAAACTTTATGACCTGTGAATAGGTGAAAAATCTTCATTACCTTACGATACAGAAATGTTTTAGCCTAAGAGGCCTGTACCAATTTGACAACACAGACAAAGCTAAGATTCCCAGATTACGGACGAATACTTCCTTATATTTATCAATGTGATAGTTAGTTTCCGACATAGTTTTCCTCTTTTGCACCCGGCTCACACATGATGATTTATTACTTGGTTTCATTGAAATCGAGAGTATTTTGTGTACCGTAATAAAACAATACTCAAATGGGAAGGGGATTCACCCATTATTAACGATATTTTTCGACGGAGTCTTATACGCTGGACACTTCCGTTCTGGGGCTTTTCTTCCACCTTCCTCTGTGTGGCCTCGTGTATGACGGTAACAGCCGAAATGCTGAGAGTTACATAACCAATGACCAAGAACCAATGACGCTACTTCGTGTAACCTGGGACGAATATAGAAGGGGTATGAAACATACCCCGACATCAAAGGCGCCGCCGCGTGCTCACGTTGAATGTATGTCTCGGCGTGAGCCTGACGAGATTCTGCGAGACATTATATACCGCCATTGTTTTTAACTTCTTCGCATCGCCCAATTTTCGTCACGAATTCATTCCAGATTTTACCGCATTTATAGACGTTCTTCTGCAGCAATTGACATCAGATTATTTCATCAAAACAGGTAATATTTCGAGAGAAGAAAGTTTTGAGGGATTTTCATCGAAAAGATGCATATTTTCCATTCTCAAAGAGAGCCGTGTCTACCCGCGGGAGACCAAAGCGACTCTCATGTAAACTGGTGACATTTTTGAATCTCCAATCTCAAAGCGAGGCAGCATGACATCATTCTCAAAGCGAGCCGTGTCTACCCGCGAACTACTTCCTGTATTAGATAACTCGCTTTCACGGCCAAGTATACATACCGACAATAATTTGTTCGCGATTGATATGCTCCGAAACGGAAAGGGTCATTTCCCAATTATATAGCCCACGTTATGTTTAGCAATTCGCTTCTAACTCGGCGGAGTCAGCAGGTCAGTGACAAGCCAGATAATCATACGCCGCCTACTCACCCCCCCAAATTTTGGGGGGATGGCTCCCATTTACGCGTGAGACTCTTTCTCGCAGTAGGGAGTCTCGCGAGACGAGAATGGCATATTTTCATGACAACTTTCGACCGCTCTGCGCTGCCGATAAGTTACCGAGTGGACGGAGCGGGAAGGAAAACTCATTTTTTCATTCTTTGTGATCAAACTTCTCATTTATCTCGAGCTTTGGAATATATCTGTGCTAACTTTTACAAAATATGCAAGCATGTCATTGACAGTACGCAAAATGTTTTCATTTTCCATTTTCGTTTTTGTAAATAATTGCTCGTGAAAATCGTAAAAATGCTAAATATCTAGAATTCTTTCCAGGGAAAACAACTGTTACGACAAGTAACAATATATAAGGTAAGTCGCCTGTAGATTTTGGAGCGATGATGAATAAGTCAAACGCTATTAAGCAAACAACGACCATTTTACCTGTATTTTAGAGAGGTACGGTAGTTCTCTCTAACCTGCATTCGCGACCGCTCGACCTATTCCTTCGAAGTCGCATCTCGCGCAATAGGGGTGTAGGGATTTTACACCGGTATAAACCGTGATCCGCCGCACGTGAGGCACATCACATACTATAGGAGGTATTTCCACTCAGATAGTCCTCGTTCTATTTCACCCTTACTGAAGGATCTCTTCTAATTTGAGGTGTATATTTTGGCTTTTCATCTCAAGCCGATCTCCATGGCAACAGAAGTCGTACTGCTAACATGCGCTGTTCGGAGTTTAGGGCGTAATACTGTGCCTGCAAGGCGTTTAACCAATCCAACAAACTCCCACAAGATTTAAAGGAGTTTCAACATGGATGCCAATTTGATATGGATTCCTATAAGTGATGGACGAGATCAGTATAGTCTACATGTACTACGAGCCTGTGCCGAGTGCTCTAACCTGCTGACAGTTCTTTGGCCGTTGAGGAAGAAACAATGCCGGATGGTAATTAAGTAGTTACAAAAGGCTACACACCTGCAAATTCTGCTGTGCCAGTTATTCATGCGCAATTAAATACTTCAAATGATACTGATTATGCAGAATAAGCGTTTTGCACATTCCCTATTTAAACTATGTCGCCCATCATTTTTTGAAGATATTTCTTGTTTATCAACTTCCACCGGAGGGGTATTATAATTTTCGTCACTGTTCTCTATCCGTCTGTGTGTCTGTACGTCGTCTATCAAATAGTAACCGACATCTGGTCCGGACAAGAAATTATTGATTGACGGGATAGAGAGTCATAACTTTGTGGAGATCACCGAAATGCAGAAAAAATAGTGCACATTTGCACGGTATAGTAAGCGAGATATGGTGCGGAAAAGAAATTGTTGGCTGACGGGATAAAGGGTAATAACTCTGTAATACTCTGTAGTCATTCGCGACTGCTCGGCTTATTCCGTCGAAGTCATTGTACCTCGCGTATTAATGGTGTAGGGATTTTAAAGCTCTCGGCTGTAAACCGTGATCCGCCGCACGTGAGGCACACCACAAGCTATGGGATGTGTTTCTGATCACATAGTCCACGTTGTATTTCCCCCTTATCCGGAGATAAAAGTATATATCCAAATGAAATGGATATTCCCCTGACATGCTCTGTTCGGAGTTTCCGCGTGATCCTGTACTTTCAACATGGATGCCTAGCAGTGTGGGACGAGGCACTGATGTCCCACATTATCTGAGGCCGTGTCGAGTGACTCTATAGTAAATTCTTGCCCCGAAGATATCTTGGTTACTGTTGGGTGGACAGATCAAAATTTACATGGAAGATGCTTAGTACCGTGCTGATGTGCAGGCAGATTTTTTAACGCGTTTCTATGATTTTTTCACAGAATTATGGCCCATTATTCTGTCAGTCGATAATTTATTGTCCATACCATATCTCGCTTACTATCCACAGCTTATACATTCGTACCGGCTATCAGTTATGTGCACAATGTGGCTACATTGAACGGCCCTGCTAAATTATTCCTTGCCAAAAAGCTACTTACGGGCATGACAAAATTACACGGTCAACCGGATGAAGGATATCTTTCATAAGATATTTTATGCTATACCGAACATTGTATCCATGTCATTCTTTTACAAACAATTTTCTTGGCAGCATTCCTTACGCATCAGTGAATTGGCAGTTCATTCAGAACAAGACAGTAATAGCAATGTTCTTTAATACAACGATGTCTTTGGCCTATCACAAGGCATGAACATTATTATCCGCAACTTCAAACACAACATTTCGCATAAACCAGTTCATTTGCTTATATCATTATAATGTTCGATATTGTCCAGTTCGAGCAATCCGTGCTTATTTTCGGTTACATATTTCACATCCGAAGAAGGGTCCCCTGTTCCAATTTCCAAAAGGCGCACCCGTTAGAGCTGCCTATGTCTTAGCTCATGTAAAAACGGAATCTCTTCAATCGGCATTGACCCTCTTTAATCATCCATAGTTTTCGCATTGGCGCCGCCACTTCATCTTCAGCAACATAAATCCCGGATAACATATTCAACAATGAGTAAATGGAAGTCAAACGCTTCATTAGAGTGACACATTTCACTTGGCAGATATGCATTGTCCAGTCACGGGCTGCATTGTATGGTAGATCTGGTCCAACTTGACCCAGTTTGGCAAAGGACAGCCAGGGGCTGCCGTGCCATCTGTGTCAGTTATATCCGGTTTTCTCATATTTACTGTATACTTAACACGAAGAAAATTAAAAACAAAAATAATAAAAAACTTCGAATCGTCAAAAATTGACCATATTTTGGTTCTGACATAGCTGTGACGTCATTTTGGCGGCCATCTTGGATTATTTGACATTTCTCGCTAGACATTTGCCAACACTATTAGTGTGGAAATTTTCAGACTCCTACCCCCGAGGATAGCGAATGTATGAGGTTTTAAAAATCGTTGGGGTAAAAATTGTCATCTGTAGGCCCAAAATGACCCCGGCCCCTATTGGGCCACAGATAGCCTCCTGGGCCTCGAAATCCGGGGAACCCCTTCTGATATTGTTCTCAATACCTCTGACGATACGTGTGCCTAATTTGGTGCTTCATTCCACTCTGTCACGATAAAGTGAAAATTTGGACTTAAGCCACCGGACTACCTAGACATTTTGCGGTATGGGTTGCGAAAAGTCCAGGTACCGCGTAGGTCTGGATATAGGTCCATACTGGCTCAGTGGACAATGTGGGTCCCACTGGGAAATCCTCTCCTAGACATTCGCGGTATGGGTTGTGGGGTCTTGTTTTTCTCGTCTCGAGCTGTAGAACACGATTGGAGAGGTGTCGAAGTTAAGCGGTGAAATTGTATTAAAAGTCCAGGTAGGATTGGCCCTACTGGCTCAGTGGATACGTCCATACTGGGAAACCCACTCCTAGACATTTGCGGTATGGGTTGTGGCATCTTGTTTTTCTCGTCTCGAGCTGTAGAACACGATAGGAGGATTCTCGAAGTTAAGCGGTAAAACTTTTCGAAAAGTTCAGGTAGGTCTGGATAGGCCCATACTGGCTCAGTGGGCAATGTTGGTCCCACTGGGAAACTCACTCCTAGACAAATGCGGTATGGGTTGTGGGATCTTGTTTTTCTCGTCTCGAGCTGTAGAACACGATGGTAAAATTTAACGGGGTATTTTTTCTGAAGGATGACGTCACATCCAGTCACGTGAACCTGGGTCACATCCGGGTCACTTCCGGTAGACGTGACGGTCCAGCAAGAGTCATCTCCCCCTGACCCTAATGACTGTGAATCTATACCAGGAATGCTTGTATGGGATAGGGGTGGTCATTTTTTTATCTTGTGGATTTTGCTATGGGGCGTGGTATCTTGTTTTTTCTTCTCACCACGTAGAACAGGATGGGAGGGGTCTTGAAGCCAAGCGGTGAATTTTTTGAAACAGTCACTGCGCATGCGCATTGGGCAAGTAGAGCTGGGATGGGCTTTTGGGGGTCTAGGGGGACCCATACCGAATGCGTCGTGTGAGATGTCATCTTGTAGCCCTCGGGGTGTAGACAACGACTTGAGGAATATTCACGTCATCTGTGACGTCATTGGTGATTTCATCGGTAGGAGTAGTAGCGAAAGCGGGCATTTTGGGGATGTAGAGGAAGGTGTTTGGGGTAGGAATGGACCATCCGTGGTGGTTTCAACATTCTACGCTTGCGCAGTCTGGTCGTAGTAGAAAAAGGGTATTTTCGGAGGTGTGCTAGTTCGAATGGGCCGTGTAAGGTGGGGAGCGCTCGTGCGGGGCGAGTCAGACTGGTTACCTGGTAGAGTTACCTGTGTGTGAGTGTGAGTGAGTGAGTGAGATAGGCGTGCCCAACGCCCGTGAGGCGTGCCCAACGCCCGTCTTAACGCATGGACGCACTAACGATGGTGAATGAGTGAGCGAGCGTGAGTGTGAGTGAGTGAATATGGCATAGGGTACACCAGGGTGCGGGTGCACCACAGATGCGTCCGCATGCGTACGATGACGTCACTTCCGAGCTCTGAGCTCCCACTCACTCACTCATTCACTCACTGTCCTCTACACTCTACACCTTCCTCTACACTCCCAAAATGCCCGCTTTCGCTACTACTCCTACTGGTGACGTCACCAATGACGTCACAGATGACGTGGACATCCCCAAGTCGTGGTCTACACCCCGAGGGCTACAAGATGAAACGCCACACGACGCATCCGGTATGGTCCCCCTAGATCCCAAAAAGCTCACCCATATGCGCAGTGACTTTTTAAAAAAAATTCACCGCTTGGCTTCGAGACCCCTCCCGTTCTGTTCTACGTGATGAGAAAAAAAAAACAAGATGCCACACCCCATAGTAAAATCCACAAGATAAAAAAAAAATGACCACCCATATCCCATACATGCATTCCTCGTATAGATTCACAGTCACTAAGATCAGGGGAGACGACTCTTGCTGGACCGTCACGTCACTGGAAGTGACGTCACCCGAAGTGACCCGGATTTGACCCACGGTCACGTGACTGGATGTGACGTCATCCTTCAGAAATAGTACCCCGTTAAATATTACCCGGGCGGCCACACTGACCCAGTATGGGCCTATCCATCCCATCAGACCTACCTGAACTTTTCAAAAAATTTCACCAGTTAACTTCGAGAAAAATAAGATCCCACAAGCCATACCGCAAATGTCTAACAGTGACTTTCCCAGTATCGACCTATCCACTGAATCAGTATGGGCCTATCCAGGCCTACCTGGACTTTTCAAAAAATTTCACCGCTTAACTTCGAAACCCCTCCCATCGTGACAGCTCGAGACGAGAAAAACAAGACCCAACAACCCATACCGCAAATGTCTAGGAGAGGGTTTCCCAGTGGAACCCACATTGTCCACTGAGCCAGTATGGGCCTATATCCAGACCTACACGGTACCTGGACTTTTCGCAACCCATACCGCAAAATGTCTAGGTAGTCCGGTGGCTTAAGTCCAAATTTCACCGCTTAGCTCCGAGACCCCTCCCATCGTGTTATACAGCTCGAGACGAGAAAAACAAGACCCCACAACCCATACCGCAAATGTATAGGAGAGGGTTTCCCAGTATGGACCTATCCACTGAGCCAGTATGGGCCTATATCCAGGCCTACCTGGACATTCCAAAAATTTCACCGCTTAGCTTCGTGTTCTACAGCTCGAGACGAGAAAAATAAAGACCCCACAACCCATACCGCAAATGTCTGGAGTGGGTTTCCCGGTATGGACCTACCCACTGAGCCAGTATGGGCCTATCCAGGCCTACGAGAACTTTTCAAAAAAATTCACCGCTTAACTTCGAGACCTCTCCCATGGCATTCTACAGCTCGAGGCGAGAAAAACAAGACCACACAACCCATACCGCAAATGCATAGGAGTGGGATTCCCAGTATGGACCTATCCACTGAGCCAGTATGGGCCTATCCAGGCCTACCTAAACTTTTAAAAAAATTCACCGCTTAACTTCGAAACCCCTCCCATCGTGTTCTATAGCTCGAGACGAGAAAAACAAGATCCCACAACCCATAGTAAAATCCAAGAAAAAAGACCACTCCTATCCCATACAGGCATTCCCCGTATACATTAACATTGGAAGTCAACCCAAGGGGCTACTTTCTGTGAGCGGAGGCTTCTCCCCGGTCGCATCACCGCCGACCGCATCACCGCGAAGGAATACATCCCGTGACCCGGATGTCGCGTGACCGGATGTGACGTCATCCGTGACATCACGATGTCAACGCCGCCTCATGTCACGTGACCGGATGTGACGACATTGGAACTCACTGGGTTGACAAGGGACTACTTTCTGTGCGCATAGGCTTCTCCCCGGTCACATCACCGCCGACCGCATCACCGCGGAGGAATACATTCCCCGTGACCCGGATGTCACGTGACCGGATGTGACGTCATCCGTGACGTCATCCGTGATCCTCACGTGATCCTCAGCCTCACTTTTGAGCCTCATTTTTGCGAAAGAATAAGGGTTTTATATACTACTTATCTTTTTGTCATAGTGTCATGTTATGTGCCTTCTTGTAGTGCAATGTTTGGTTGTATAGTGTGACGGAAGCCTGTAATGCGTGGGGTGTGTGTGTGTGGGGCTGGGGGGGGGCAATACATCAAAGCCTCCGATTGATTCTTTGCAGCGTTTATTTTGAATCCATGTTGATGATGTTGAATCATGAGATTACAGTTTTAATAAGTTTTCAGCATATGCCATAATGAAGAATATGGAGATGTTTTCTGGTATTCAGCAGTCGAAAACTTGAGTAATGAAACTGTTCCAAGAACAGATGACCTGAAGATGTCGAATGGCTGTTGTGCGCACTGAACTCGAGGGTCACATCTTGATGATCCAGCGTGTAGTTCGACCTCCTCATTCTGTTTTAGTTTTTTTTCAGAACAAATAATCAAATGCTCTACCATTTTGATGAGGTGTTTGAGTTGAAGGTGTTACCGTTTTAATGAGGTGTTTGTGTTGAAGGTGTTACCGTTTTGATGAGGTGTTTGAGTTGAAGGTGTTACCGTTTTGATGAGGTGTTTGTGTTGAAGGTGTTACCGTTTTGATGAGGTGTTTGAGTTGAAGGTGTAACCGTTTTGATGAGGTGTTTGAGTTGAAGGTGTTACCGTTTTGATGAGGTGTTTGAATTGAAGGTGTTACCGTTTTGATGAGGTGTTTGAGTTGAAGGTGTTACCGTTTTGATGAGGTGTTAGAGTTGAAGGTGTTACCGTTTTGATGAGGTGTTTGAGTTGAAGGTGTTACCGTTTTGATGAGGTGTTTGAGTTGAAGGTGTTACCGTTTTGATGAGGTGTTTGAGTTGAAGGTGTTACCGTTTTGATGAGGTGTTTGAGTTGAAGGTGTTACCGTTTTGATGACGTGTTTGAGTTGAAGGTGTTACCGTTTTGATGCCGTGTTTGAGTTGAAGGTGTTACCGTTTTGATGTCAAAATCCTTGATGTCATCTGCTGCGGAATAATTCACGATGGGGAGCCAGACAGAAGACACTATCATGGAAATTGTCGGGACGCTGTTGCCAAAGTTATCCCTCGAAAATCGACAAGTTTTGTACAGTAATCGAAGTTGCAAATTGCTGGAAATTAACTTCGATAGTAACTATCGAGAAAGTGGAAGCCCTGGGATTCGACTCAAGGAAAAGATGTTATACCACTGATAACGCTGATGAACAGGTCCATGCCATTGTATCTAATGGTGAAGCTTAAGCCACCACAGATACTAGGAATTAACAGTGCTAGCGCTACCGTTTCAATGGGGACTTGCACAATGCCAACTGTCCAATAAAATTGTCTCTTCCTGTTTGACAGTTTTGGCCGCCCAGTTAATCAATCAAATACCAGAACTAGCACTTTAGGTTTATCTTTTGCTCCTATTGTGCAAACCTCCCATTGTAAAGCGGGAGTTCAAAATTTTGGAACAAATTGTACACAAAGACGCTCTAACATTACCAACCTGATATGAAAATAGATGTTCGAGTTCGTAATGGGTACTCAGATGGAGAATTGATAGCTTCCATTAATCAAGTTCATTCTCGCCAAAGGTATTTGAATGGCTGGCAGGCAGTACTAACTTCTGGCAAGATTGCATCGAAACATGCGATCATATTTTCATGAAAAACTCGTCAACGCTAGCCTTTCAGGAGACAGACGCAGGTTATCCAATTTTACTGCAGCGAATGACTGAATCCTTTACAGATCAGCCTATTAGAGCTGAACTGCGAGCAGAACTGAACCGCACGAGTATCACCGATTAGGAACTCATTGAGGAGTTGAACCACGCAGCTCGAGAAGTTGAGAAAAGAAACAACAGATTTTCTCCTAGACAGAAATTCAAGGTTTTAGTCAATGCAGCCATTGTTGATCTCAATATGCAAGAGTCGCTGCAAAATAGGAATTGGCATCTGTTCAGTAACTTGAAGCAGATAGTCAGCATTAAGCATCTTCATTTTATCAAGCCAATCTCTGCGTTCCCACTTCCGAATTTCCCTTGATATATCTGCCCCCCCCCCTTCAATGTTCAAAGGATTTATAAATAGACACGAGACGTCACCGATCTTGAAAAAAATTGATTTTCGAAATGTGTCATAGAAGACCGTAATTGATTGACTTACCTATATATTAATGACGCAGCTATTTGAGGATGATATCACAGGTTACCGTTCGCGCGGGCTCCCAAAGTGTCAGCGATATGGAAATGGGTGAACTTGTCGCCACTGCTGGAATTATGGAATACATTTCTCTAACCTGGCATTCAATACTCCTCCGTCGTCCATCAACCCTACCTGACCTGGGGGAGGGGGGCCACTTTCCGCCCCCCCTATTAGTTTTTTGCTCGTATCTCCGGAATGAGCAGAGGATCATGGGTAAATTCAAAATGGCGACCAGCCAGTACAACACCCGGTCACCCATCCAAGTATTGACCGAGCTACCAATACGTGTATAATATCTTGTTAGCAAACTAAAAATAGGTTTTAATATCATTGGTAAGATCTTCAACTACAGCAATGCTCAGCATTTAAATCTTCGGTCAGTCGTTGAACAGTCACGATTACAAGGACTGCACGATGCCTGTCAAACAATAGGGGAATAGACCTACCTTGTGAAATTTGCCGACTTGTCAAACTAGCCCCATGCGAGATTGTAACTATTTATTGTCATGTCGCTCCATTACTACTACCAATGCTAATTGAACCAGATACTAAACAGAAGTGGCTTCAATGACTAAAGTTTCAGTGGAAATCATTTCATTTCAGCATTATATATTTTCATAAAAATTATACACCCATTTTCAATGCCAATGTCGCTTGAGATATATCAAAAAGATGTGCCAACAATACTAGGACTCACTGCAACAAAATCAAAGGAACAGTCAGGATAGTCGGTGGCAAGCCGGATGATAACTGGGAACCATATTGGGATCTGTCCCATCCCATTAGAGACAAAATAGGTCTGCTGAGCGTATGTTTCGAGAAGAGGATACAGCATTCTCGCGTAACCCAGATTACCTCGGATGAATTTCAACCTGAAGATGGAGAACCTCAAAGATAACTATCAAGTGTAGCACACAAATATTAACCGTTATGCTAGGAAGTGAGGGCTTATCTTCAAGATCTACTCGACTAGGGATAGATACTAAGTCCAAGTCTCCATATTCATCTCCCGTTGTTGTGTGACTACCAAGACATAAACGATAGCAGACAGACAGTGGTGTGCAAAACAGAAACGCCCTAAATAACAAAAAAGTCTGGGAACTCGCTTTTCTCGCTCGCAGTTAGATCAAGGAAAGACCTACCATCAGGAATTCATGCATTGAAACAGCAAAATCTTCACTGCCTTTGTTACCGCTTGGGACTAATGAAAGGACCAGCTGTGTTTCAGTGGTGCATGGGGGTATTTCAGAGGGGTTGCCTTCTCTAGTTCGATGACATTCTTGTCTATTCCAAGACATTGGAGGATGAAGTTGCGCAAATTGAGTGAACTACTGAAGTATAGCATGCATTACTGTGAAAGAAGAAACGCAATAACATAGTATGGACATTCGAGCACCAGAAAACAGAATGGAACCACACAAGAAGATAGCAAACTAGGTGAATTGTGTAAGCGCATTGGCTATGCCACTGTTGTACTATCGCACTTGAGTGAAACGGTTTTTTATTTGATATATGGTAGTCGGCGTAGTCTTGTGTTAGAACATAGTTGACTGGATAAAAATACAGGCGCCTAGTCCGTCATTCAATATTCAGTCGTCGCCCATGAAAGAATTTCCGCGTGCATAATCCAAAGACCTATTCCATACAACAGTATTACTGTTGGATACTACAGTATCCAACAGTAATACTGTTGGATACTACTAAATAATACTGGAACAGTATTATTTAGTTTCCTGTAAGAAGTGTGGTCAACAGTATGTTCGCAAGACCACCCAAAGACTCCATCTTAGGGTGAACGGTCACAGAAAATCCGTTAGGAAAAAGCAATTGCTTATAGGTAAGCATTTTTCTGGACCCGACCATGGCTGGGATAACTTTAGTATTCAGATCATAGACGTCGTCTATCCATCTACTAAGGATTCTCCCTTTGGATTTGAGAGAAAAATCCGAGAGCGGGAATTATTGCGGATGCTAGAACTTGGGTCAGTGTTTCCGTTTGGTTTAAATGATAATGTCAGTGGGTTCGGCAATGCTACAAACCGCCGTTCAAATATATCCAACATTACCCAACTATTTAAACCCCATCAACGGAAACATCGCAGCCATGGTTGGAGAAAGTTTAATAGTTCGATGATTCACGATCATATCACTTTAAATTACTTAGTGGGTTTAACTAACACACCCAATAGTATACATAGCTTACGTACAGTTCTGTATGCGTTACCTCTGAGAGCTTTAGGTCAAATAGCCAGAGATATACAACAATCTGCGTCTTCAGGAAATATAATACCACCAAAAATCATTGAAGTATGTCAAGATATAGCGTATTTTCGGTTGTATCGTCCAGTGAACATAATCGAAACATCTCAAGATCGGCTTTTCTTGAAACTCAACTACTTAGATAAAGGACTGGACATCATTAATTTACCTCGAATCCTGAATGATCCAGACGTACGCAACACTGTACCAAACTATTTTAAGTTCACAGAATCTCCTTGCATTTCATATAAGTATACTAAATCTATAGCCACCAAAATATTCAATTACTCCAATGCTGTCAAGGAGTTTGACTGGAACTTATACACGGCAGGAGGCTATAGTTGTGATTGTGAATCGTCGAACCTTGTCTATACACCATGCAAACATATTGTGACTGGTGACCTTGATGTGGTGAGTGATAAGGATCTGAAATTACTCCTGATGAAAGGACCTAAATATAGAGAGCCAAGAAGAATAAATCTGAAGGCCGACCAGAAGATAGTCCGGTCTGCATTGGAACAGTACGTTATTGATTGGTCTAAGCGAGATAAAGTTGAACTTACAGTCCTCGCTGAGTGGCTGGACCTCACCAAGAGCAAGGTCGTTGAAACAATCCGCCATATTGACAGAAGTACTCTTCCCCAAGCAAAACAAGTACTGAGAAATCTCAATTCGCAAGAAGTTCTAGCAAATCTCCAGAGTAAATTCGTCACAGTCCCAGCAGACAAAGCTCCGAATAATATAACATTCATATGTAAATATTACTATTACCAGGTGCTGGTTAAAGAATTGAGTGTAGACATATCTTCATCAAATACGTCTACTTACTCCCAAACTGCATTTACTCTGGAAGATTTATTTAACAATCACAAAAAGTTTCTCAGGAAAAGAGGTATTTGTCTTCCAACCAATCATATCGACATACCAAAAATATACTGGACTCCCAAAATGCATAAATCACCATACAAAGCTAGATTCATAGCTGGTTCTAGAAGCTGCACCACCAAGCTTCTTTCAACCCTATTGACGAGGGCCCTTCAGGAGGTAAAAGCATTTTGGGAAAGGTATTGCGCCATTATTTCTAAGAACTCTGGCGTTGAATGTATGTGGATATTGAAAAACTCAAAATGTCTTACGGAAGAACTTGATGCTAAAGGTCACATACCGTAAAGACATGTATCCACATGGGATTTCTCGACTCTCTATACCACAATCCCTCATCAGGACCTTATTGACCGTCTAAGTTCATTAATAGTATCTGTGTTCAAGAAAACTGATCGTAGATATATTAATGTCGGAAGCCATAAAGCATTCTTTAGCTCTACTACATACAAGAGATATCATTCATGGGCATCTTAGCTTGCTAAGGGCATTTCACGTTTCACTTAACATTACCCTTAGCTCAATGTCTTCATTCTCTGTGTATTTCGCCCGATGTCAGCTTCCCCAAGCATCAAGTCGCATGTCCGCTCCATTTAAACGAGCCAATGAAATTGTCCGTATTCAAATACTTTGACCTGGAAATCTCAGACAGGAGACGTGTCAATTTCACTTAAGCGCTCGACATGCTCGAGGCGCAAGACTGTGGGAGACCAAACCGAAGTTGTGCGAATTAGCTATTTTATTTCTCACTCTAATGAAGCATGCTTCTTTGTTTTCCTTAAGAAAAATCATATTACAAGCGGCCTAACATATTTTTAAAAGAATAAAATTGGCGACAGTTCACAGGAAAATGATATGCTTTTTATTTTGTAATGGGGGCACTCCGAGGCCCACCAAGGGATCGTTTCAATCGATCGCTTTCTGGAGGTGTGTCTTCGTTTTATGAATGTGATTGCGCCGATGTCGGAGCTAACGGGACCAATCTGATGTGACCATTTGGGAAACGCCCTATTACATTCAGATATCACCCGTTACCGCATGGCTACGAGCAGAAATTTCTACGTATGATCGTGTCATGCGTTCGGATGATGATTCATGGGATGTTTCTTTGTTTATAGAGTTGCTTGAATTTCTCATTAAAAATATCTATGTGAAATTTGGCAACACAATATATCAGCAGCATATAGGTATTCCAATGGGTACTATTTGTGCACCCCGGTTGGCTGACCTGTATCTGTTCTCTTATGAATATGACTATATGCAGGCGCTTTCAAAAACCGATCCATTCAAAGCCCGTTCCTTCTCATTCACCAAACGCTATATAGACGATCTTCTCGCTGTGGATAATCGCTATATAAATGACGCAGTGAAGGATATATATCCACCTTCACTGGATTTAAAGGAAACTACAGATAGCCCTACAGGCACATCATATTTAGATCTATATCTCTATAAAAATGAAGCGGGCATTCTCTCTCGTCGACTTTATGACAAAAGAGATGATTACAATTTCGACATCGTAAACTATCGCTTTCTGGACAGTAATATTCCAGTGGGACCTGCATTTGGCGTATACATATCTCGCTTAGTAGCATTTGCTAGATCCTGTGTTAAATGTGACGATTTTAATCAACGTCACAAAACATTGGTGCAGAAACTTAAAAAACAGGGCTATTCCACCAAGCGCCTACACTCAAAGTTTCTCAAATTTGGCGATACATATCGCATGCTGATAGCAAAATACGAACGTAGCGTGCAAGATCTATGGCGCTACGTTTCGTAACTTGTGTCTAATTCCGCTTAACCCGGGGCTAGGGGCCGTATGAACCCATGTACTTCAAGAACCTCATGGTACTCATATGAACAGTCACAATCAAAGCGTGACTGAGATACATCATTCTTAGATGACGACTTTACAACGAACATTATGGATTAAGAATACTGATCAGCGATACGGATTTGATATTTTTGGAACATCATGATGTCTTGCCGGCATCATTGAAAACTGTTGACCGCTTCTCTCTTGCAGGAAACAAGCCTATGTTTATGTATACTATGATTGTCTTTTTGAATTAGGTGCTAATACTGTTATATGGAAAATGGAATAGGTCTTTGGATTATGGACGCGGATATTCTCTAATGGACGACGGCTGGATTATGTAATTAGCACCAAATTAGTGTTGATTAATATTACACACGGATGGCAAAGATCAAAGAATGATCCTCCTTTCACTATAAATGTCAGCACCTGTTGTTGTATATGATACGATGAGTTGTCGGCACTGTATATTCGACACTGCATGGTGTGAGCAGTCAAAGAATCGTGAAACTCTCAATTATTACATACGGTATATAGGAGACCAGGCCACACGAATATACATCAGTTTTTCGTGTGGTATGAAAACTCCAACATCTGGAGATACTAGCCTATCTCGTTTATTTTAATAGCCCTATTAGCAGGCACCAAATATCGTTATTATATCGCTGTAATCTCCCCAGGCGACTTAAATATTCATGAAAAGATACGAAGACGACATCACGTCGCCCTCGCCCTCATCCCATCCTGGTGAAAATCCCACGAGGACAACGACAGTTGAATTACTCAATTGGAGCTGGTAACGACCAACATATATTGACCTTCCCTGTAAAAAAATCAAACTACTAATACGTTGTCGCGCATTATATATAATCCAGGAAATAGAGATATTCTCGTCAAACCTCGATAAATTATGCTTGAGTTATAAGTTCAATTACAATACAGTATTTCAATCACAGGATCCAGAAAATAACAGTCGGTGGACATGGCTAATTGTGATTACAACCCAGCGATGGAGGTGGATCAACTGTTAAGATAGGCGATATAAATACGAAATACAATGAACCCATTGGGCAAAGTATCAAACTGCAAAATGTATTTTCGATAAATTGGCTATTTAATAGAAAACTGAATCGAACAGTAGCTGCAACACCCCCGTCCCCATCAGTGAATTTTTGTTCACATTGTTATCAATTAACGTTATTTCCCAGTAAATGTATGTTGGAGTTTACAGTATATTTAATCGTAAACACATTAATCTGCAAACTGAACTATGATATTTCAGTTGACATCAACTGACATCAGCAGACATAAACTGGAATGGGTAAGATGATAGTAATTCCCGGAGCCAAAATTCGAACCGGATTCTAAACTAAAACACGAAGCCGGATTCTGCTTAAATGGGTTGAAGTATTTCTTTTTAAATAACAGCTAGATGGTAGTGGAGTTCGAAGAATTTGTGTACATTTCCAAGCTAAGGATTCAATCTCAATGCGTATATCGTACTGTACTCGCCACAGATTAGTGGCAAAATGAAATGGAATTCCCTGTCAAATGTCTCCGATGAACTGATAATCGCCAAGATACTTCCTGGTTTGCTTACACCGGCGCATACAATCAGATAATAAACTATTTATTTTCGCAGGTTTCAAGTTACATAATCCATATTCCTAAATATGAACTTTCTGTTCCTGGAACCATACAATATAATAATTTCGAGATTAGCCCACGCTTCCTCTCCTTCCCCAACAATTTTGTATACTACTTTTGGTGAAACACGTACACATAAACTGCATGTGTTGTCTATTGCGTAAGCAGATCACTTCCATCGTTCAAGCTTCACATTGGAGAAAAGTATGACACGGACAAAAAGAATATTCGCTCAAACTAGAAACCAAAAGTTACACAATTACGAAGAACCTTAATAGCAGTCTGACAGGAGACGATCAGTGGTTCCTGACATCCGCTTCAACGACGGGAGAACGTTCAGTGCTTCGCACTCAATATTTCCTAGCTATGTTATCTACCTATGGGATAATAGTTTGGAAAGTTCGTTTGGAGCACCTTGGTCGCCGAAATATCTGTTCTATAATATTGTACAGGATAACCTCGAAGACGTAGCACTCGAGTCATCTACATAGTATGCGAAAAGCATCTAAGTTTATTTGGGGTTCAAAGTCCCGCGAATGTTCTTGCAATCATTTGGGACACCTATGTCGTCTGCTCATTGGACAATAACTGTGTAGATAGTCTGGAGCACCTTGGTCATGTAAATATTCTGATGATAACCTCAATACTGGTTAATTAGCCTATGTGTATATACATACAACGATCACCTTGGAGGGGTTGGGGCACCCAATTCATCTACCCCTGCAACAGTGTCATTCACTTTGGGTACTCATGGCATCTTCATTCCTTCGAACGACCTTGCAATTCTTTGGGACCCGTATGTCATCCGCGCATGGGAAAATAATTTCAAAAACATTTGGAGCGCCTTATAGTCACATGATTATTCGGTGTATGGTCTTGAAACTATTAAGACACTGATGTTCTTCCCCTCATCTGACACCGATGGACTGAACTAATGACGTAATCTCGTAGTTTCTCTTCAGATTAGTACACGTACTAAAGACAGAGTCTCTTGCTTGGTAGATGACCAGCCTGTTATTCAGTCTGGCATCTAGAACAGCGCTCCCTGGCGTTTCGGACCGGAACTACTGACATAGTCATGTAGGCCTTCCTGGGACTGGCTGATATACCAATGATGGAAATACAGTTCCTGTTAGTAATGTCTAAAACAGCCAGTCTGTTATTCAGCCTGTCATTCAGATCACCACACAACCAAGTCGCGGATAGGAACTTATGATGTCGTCTTGTAGATCGTATCGTGATTAGTTAATATACCAAGGATAAAGTCTCAACTCCGTAGGCAAATAACTGCATCTTCCGCACTAACCCGTCTGAATAGCTAGCTGCGCACTGCACACTAAGTTTACAGACTCGGTACTCCGAGGACCAAATCCTGAGACGGAATACTTGGAAGATCTCAGGTTTTGATACTCAGAATAGACTACCAGCACATCCGTGTTTGGAACCCTGAAAAACCACATATTTCATGTTGACGAACTTTGCAATCGGATATGACTTAGGCGCTCCGAATCAGCTCTATATGACAAACGCATGCAGATGTAGGCATATTGTGGATTTGTTCAATGTCACTTTTTAAGTTAACAGAGTTTGAACTCGAGATTTACATAGATGATTTAGGTGCTCCAAATTATTCCAAGGATTTTCTCACATATGTATATAAGAATGTGTCGAACGTATATGCGATTATTGTCACTTGGAGACATTGTATATACAAAATGAGGTGGGGCTTGGTATCCAATGTCATTTTTCGAGTATGTATTTGACATAGGTGCTCCATTTAATTTGGATTGATAACGTTTATGTATAAGAGGTATATTAAAGCGTTGCCTAGTCATACGGTATAATATGATCATAAATATATATAGATCATGTAGGGTCTCCAAAATATGTTATCTCATATGCAGATGATTTGGGTGTTCTGAATGACAACTATTTAATTTTGGATATAAAAAATTGTGGATAAATTTATTCATTCAACTGACATCCAAGTGAAGTTTTGCAGACGTAGATGATAGAGGGGCTCCAACGTATTTCCTCTTGTGCGAAGAATAGGAAGGTGCTCCGACCTCCTAGACGTAACCGGTCAACTTTTAAGTTTTGAACAAAACGCGCCAGCATCGCCGATGCATTTCAATCAAATAGACGGTCCAAACCCCGTTTTCCCCAATTCAGTTGCTGATAAAACGCGTTAAATCTGCATGGAGAGTTAACGCGTTTTGTGACATGGTGACAAAATGCGAAATTTGTCACAAAACGCGTTGCAAAAATGCGGTACCATATCATTACACACACAGTCGACAGTGTACGGTGGTGTTACATTACCACATCAATACACATAACCATGAGTGTACGGTGGTATCAGTAGTGCCGCATCACTATACATAGTCCACAGTGTACGGTGGTGTTACATTACCACATCAATACACATAACCATGAGTGTACGGTGGTATCAGTAGTGCCGCATCACTATACATAGTCCACAGTGTACGGTGGTGTTACATTACCACATCAATACACATAACCAGGAGTGTACGGTGGTATCAGTAGTGCCGCATCACTATACATAGTCCACAGTGTACGGTGGTGTTACATTACCACATCAATACACATAACCATGAGTGTACGGTGGTATCAGTAGTGCCGCATCACTATACATAGTCGACAGTGTACGGTGGTGTTACATTACCACATCAATACACATAACCAGGAGTGTACGGTGGTATCAGTAGTGCCGCATCACTATACATAGTCGACAGTGTACGGTGGTGTTACATTACCACATCAATACACATACCCAGGAGTGTACGGTGGTATCAGTAGTGCCGCATCACTATACATAGTCCACAGTGTACGGTGGTGTTACATTACCACATCAATACACATAACCATGAGTGTACGGTGGTATCAGTAGTGCCGCATCACTATACATAGTCCACAATGTACGGTGGTGTTACATTACCACATCAATACACATAACCAGGAGTGTACGGTGGTATCAGTAGTGCCGCATCACTATACATAGTCCACAGTGTACGGTGGTGTTACATTACCACATCAATACACATAACCATGAGTGTACGGTGGTATCAGTAGTGCCGCATCACTATACATAGCCCACAGTGTACGGTGGTATCAGTAGTGCCGCATCACTATACATAGTCCACAGTGTACTTTGACATGTGTAGTATCACACCATTAAACATAGTCGGCAGTGAACGGAGGTATCAGCAGTACTACATCATTACACCTAGTCGGCAGTGTACGGGAGTATTAGCAGTACCACGTCATTACACATAGTCGGCAGTGTACGGGAGTATTAGCAGTACCACATCATTACACATAGTCGGCAGTGTACGGGAGTATTAGCAGTACCACATCATTACATATAGTCGGCAGTGTACTGTGGTATTAACAGTACCACATCAGTACACATATTCGACCCCCGCTGGTGCATGTGTGAAAGTTTGCCAGTTACTTACCGCCGGGCGGTGGTTCTCTCCGGGTACTCCGGGTACTCCGGCTACCAAACGGGCTGTCACCATATGAGCGAAATAATCTTGAGTGTGACACTGAACCAACACATCATTACACATAGTCGGCTATGCCCGGTAGTATTAGCATTACACATCATTACACATAGTCGGCTACGTACGGGGGTATTAGCAGTAACACATCATTGCACATAGTCGGCTATGCCCGGTAGTATTAGCATTACACATCATTACACATAGTCGGTTACGTACGGAGGTATTAGCATTAACACATCAGCACACATAGTCGGCTATGTACGGTGGTACTAGCATTAACACATCATTACACATAGTCGGCTATGTACGGTGGTATTAGCAGTAACACATCAGTACACATAGACGGCAGTGCAGTGTAGTCAGCATTGTACCCTAGTGTTATCAGCACCACATCTTTACATATAGTAAGCAGTGTGTTGGGTTATATTGTATAGTAAGGAGTTAATGAAGTCGAGAATGAATGTACGCTTACCAAGGTCACCAGATCGAATCTCAGTAATGGCGAGGACGGTACATACTCAAATGACATATGTGGATCAATCCAATTATTCACTTGTTACTTAGCCCTATAAGACTTCACACAATTGCTTAGTGGTGACGCGGACCATGTACCCTCTATCTCTCAGTGCTGTACGAAGCCTATGCTTTTTTGTATCGTTCATGATGAGGAATCCAAAAACACGAGGAAGCTTAAGTATAATGGAAGCCTGATAAACGAGAAATATCATACCGGCATCATGCCTCAGCAGAAAACAGGCCTCAATGAATTCAATCATTGTTAATTGCATGGCCAAAGCGTGAAAAAAGTGGAGCCTACATTACTCGCCAATCGGCTGAATCCTGTATAAAGCAATGTTGGTAAAATCACTCACAGCCTTCACAACAACCAGCCAGAGGATGCTAGGTCCCCCACCGAAATGGCAGCGATAGTTTTGAGAGCGTTGTTGGTCTCGGGGGGAAATACATGAATGAGGCAACGGATGCTTGCCATACATAATCAGAGTTTACTGATTGACAGGTATTAGCTGTTATGAGAGTGGTAGGGATTCTTTGTTATGTATGTTTGAAAGCATGCTTACATGATAACCCCGTAATCACAAATTTAGATTTTGCCATCAGGCGGTGCCACCTCTAGGCGCAAGTGGACAAGATGTAATCCCAAGCGACATCCCATGGCATGTTATTTGCACACCAAATTTGACAAGAATGGACGATAAGGGGTCCGCCAGTTATTGCCCAGAAACCAAATTTAGACTTTATCACCAGATGTCACCACCTCTAGGTGCAAGTCGGCGAAACGCAATCTCTGGCGACATCTCATGGCATGATATCTGCATATAAACTTTTAGAAGAATCCGAAGAGGGGTTCTCTTCCGGAAGAACGGAATGAACCCTGGTGACGCCACCTACAAACAGATCCTGCTGAAACGCAATACCAATCGACATCTCGCAAGGAACGTATATGCCGAAATTCGGATGAATCCGATGAAACGTTTTGATTTTATCGTGTGCAAAGACAGAACGGATGGAAGATTGGAACTGTGGTGGCGCCACCTTCAGGCAGATCTTGCTGAAACGCAATACCGATCGACGCCTTGTCGCAAGGAACTCATGTGCCAAATTTCGGAGAAATCCAAGCGTTTGGAAGTTATCGCTTGCGAAGAATTTGAACGGACATGAAGAAGCGAGGCCAATTTTAAAGTACCCGCCGCAACGCGGCCATACCAGGCAAACAAAAAAAACCCTTAACAATGTGCTAGACGTTCTTGCGGATCTCCAAAATAGGTTCGTTAATGTTCCAGCGGATAAAGTCCCAAACAGTACAATATTTATATGTGAATATCAATGTTACCAGGTGTTGCTGAGGAGTTAATTACCCCACCCCTTGAGTTTATTCGTATGATTCATTCATCTACTATGATAAATAAACCTGTGTTTATCGTTCGATTCGTTTATCACGGAAATAGGTATAAGCCTCTAGGTCGCCGATCACTGGAACCGAGATACCAAATTCAAGAGAAAGTGGATGTTTGGATGTATCGTCCAAAAATCTCACCAAAGAAGTGGATTTGAAAGGGCACATACAATATCGAAACATAGCCACACGGGCCGTCAATCAGACGTTTTATCTTTCTTCGTCTGTTCTATACGTTTAAACAAGCGCTGGATGAGCGCAAAGACCTCCGTCGAGGCAACAAGGTCCGTAGGAGAATACATCACTGAATAACATAGGGCTGGATGCCAAGCTCAGTTTTGCATTTGTTGGACGTTAACTTCACCAATGGTAATTAACCTGGGGTTGAGGGTTCCCCACTAGCATGTCCAGCTACATATGTAGGGATGTGGAAGTCACATTCCCCGCAAATAATTTTTGTCTGACTTCACGTGCTTGAAATATTGGGGTATGGAATAGAGTATATTGATGGAAAACCTGGAATACTCCTCCTTCCCACCCCCACTTCCCCCTGAGAGGACGCCCCCACCCAAATCAACACGTTAGCGGTAGAAATGAGACCCTGTGTGCCTAGTTGTACCAATTTGCTTGTGATTTTGTGCTATAGGCCCTAAACATCAACACTTCATATTTTGTATGTGTACAGTACAGAATCCTCTACAAAACACACCTGATTTTACCGACAATCCGTTCTGATCTGTCTCAGCATCATGTGATGATTCAATGCGCTCGGAATAATTTTGTATACTGGTGTTACAGGTCACCTTCACCATAATGTATCAATTACCATGAACTTGTACATGTATCACATTCATATTGAATGGTGATGGCTGATGAGAATATTGCCCATATGGAACAAATGGCTGGATTCCAGCGAATAACACGTTAATGTTAATCATAAACAACATACAATTAATAATACTATCAAATAATTATGTTTATTCCTTGTCGACATCAATATAATAGACAATATTATGACTGAATCATGGTAACAGAAATTCAAGGGTATATATGTCTACACTAAACTGAAGGAGACCCATGATGCATATTATATTATGTTGTAAAACTTCACTTGCTAATCTCGATTATGTTGCTTATTGTGAAAATAAATGAAGTTATGAAAATAAATTTAGTATGATTGCCCATTGCCCTCAAATTAGAAATATTTTCAGCAGCTAAAGTTAAGCCAATCATAACAATATATAACACCATGGTACATCCTTGTAATATCACCCAGGTATTGATCTTTGGTTAAGAATGTAATGAGATATATATATACCTGTTCTTTGTGTTATTCTGTATGCAGTTCATTCTGTATGTATTTTATACATGTACTACATATACCAGAAGTGGAATTGAAATTTGAATAAAATAATCAAAATATGTTCGGTTTTTACCTCTACTCAGGAAATGAAGTCTTTGTTTCTAGAAGCTAAATCATTTTAGACACTCAAGTCCTTACCTGGTCAAGGGAGATAATTTTGTAAAAAAAAAAAAAAAAAAAAACAAGTATAGATCCACACTGGTGCAGAGCAGAAAGTTTTATGACCTTTGATGATATTTGTGGAGCATGCTGCAGGACTTCAACTTCCATGAATCTAATATTATCCACACAATCCCATTCTACATGATATTTTTGCCATAGCACAGATAAAATAGGTCCCTTTATTTATCTGTTGTAGATCCAGGAGCTATTGTGAGCTGCAGGTTTTGTAAAAGTTAGATCCAATTATTCTGAGTGAAGGAATGAAGTCTGACATGGTTGTTTTAAGTTAGAACTTGGCATCCTTGGAAATGTCTGACCGATTGACACATGTATCACCCTGCATGTGGTCATTACATGCGTAATGTTTATTTCGTGAGGAATCAGCTGATATCCAATGGGGGAGGGGGAGGGTGTGGTTTGCACAATACTATGCGGCCAATCACTGGCTCTGATTTTCACCACCTCTGTCATACCACATCTTTCTGACACAGCTAAACCAATCGATAGTCTGTATTGGTACTTCCAAGTTCATTCAGTACATCCGTTGTGTAACAGTCCTGTTGCGTCTTATATCAGAGCTGAATCCATGACCTGCATGTTGGAATCAATTGTATACATTTAATATCAAAACTCAGTTTACTGAAAATGTTTATGGCCTTCATTATATTTCATTCTGTCATCATACACAACAAGGTGTAATCCATTATACCAGTTCTCACAGCATACGTGTACTCAATAGTATTGAGACCTGAATGGTATCCTTACTCAAGGTAATTTGAGAATAGATTCAAGAATAATTTTTAATTCAGTGTATTGAAATGTTAATTGACATGTATGCTGCTGGGAGATGAACCTTTGAAATGGGAATTGCAGGCCTGTGGCTCACAGTGAAAATATAGGAGGAAATTTGCAAAAATATAGGAGAAATTTCAAATATAGGAATTTTCAGAATAAAATATAGGAAAGTACAGGAAATAAAGGAGTGTAAGACAGGTCTGTACTACATTGTGTGTTCCAAACTGGGTAGTTTTCTGGTGTTTAATCAAATGACTTTCACGTCTTGTGGTGGTCTTTCAGGCGACCTGTTCTCTTATTTGATTCAGTATAGAGAGATTGAAATGTTTTGATATTTGCCGAGCGAAGCGAGGCCAAATTTTTTTTCTGAAAAAAAGTTTCTGAAAAAAAAATTCTGAAATGTTTTTCCTCATGACCGAGCATTGATGAAAGTTTTCATGAGAAAAAGTCACAATATAGGAAATATAGGAAAAGGTTTTGAGTAAAATATAGGAAAATATAGGAATGACTGGAAAATATACGAAATATACTGATATAGGAGGCACTTGAAGGCCTGGAATTGGGACAGAGACACATGTGGTTTGACAAACAATAAACTATGATTTGATCCTTCATCACAATATGCTGGTAAATAAATATTTTATAAATGCACAAGAAATTCATGCCAAAAGGCAAAATAAATACCCCCTCCTCCCCAAAGGAAATAGAACAACCAGGGCAACGATTTGGTGTAAGACTCACGAAATATAATTGACAAAGGATCTGCTGGAAGTTGTATTGTCAGTCTTTTGTCCAGGATATTACCTTTTCAGTGGGAGGTCTTGCAGCCTTGCCGATACCAGTGGCGTGCATACACGGTGCATTTGATATGCAACAACAACAACAACAACTTGGACTATTTGGTTGGCTTCGGCATAAGTCATCAGCCGACAAATACTTTCCGATATATAGAAATGACGGGTGGTATACTAGGAATCATTGTGTTGTAATGACATAAAATAGCGACAAAAAACTTACCAGAAAAACGGCAAAAAATCGCATCGTCCATCTGTACAAGCTGGGGAGCCGCCATGTTCAATCTTCTGCTAAAAGTCTGACTTCCGTAACTCGTGAAGCATGATGGGAAGTGGAGCCCGACTACAGAAGCAAGGCCCATTGAAATGCATTGCAATGAGGGTTCCCCATTATTTCGTTTTTGTCCAAACAGGAAGTGTCAAAATTTCGTCGGGAACCACAGTAAACCCTATTGGAAATCACATCAATCGTGGGTTCCCCATATGACAATTATTTGGCGGGAGATTTCACGTTGCGTTCCCAGATCTCCGTCGTCTGATCGACGGAGGTAAAAATATCATCTATTCAATGTTTCATAGATCTGCTTTAAGGAATCACAATATACCAATATCATTATGTAGGTATCCCAATGAGCACTATAGATAAGATACAATATATTGACCAAGATAGTACACAGCCTTTACAGACCAGCAATACAGTCAACATACATATATGAACATGATCACATAAGAACATTAATAAATCAACCGTGTATATGGTACTGGGGAAAGGACATTCATTGTAATCGGTTTCACTCATGATCAAATACCTGACTCTCCGTGTTGATCAACAGATTCAATCGGTTATAAAAGGCTCATTCGGTTCACAATATGGGACTGCATTGGTGGACCTAAACATGTTCAATTATGCCTATACCCTGCCTGGAATTGTCGAAATAAACGTTTCCTCAGTAACCCACACTGCTGTATATACTCAGATTAACCATCGTTAACTATATATGCAAAAATAAAAGAACACCGTTATTGCACAGGTGCCTCGTGCAGTGTCTATTAAAAGTTATCTATTCATCAGATATTGTATTATCACTTAATATAATCACGAGATGAAGAACTCATAGCTAAAGACTGACACCGCCCGAGGCGAGTGTTGCACCTACTCTATTTTCGCGCGACCCCGCGAGCTTTAACAACAAGATAACTGTGGTTATTTGTGACGCAGTTTGTTCATACAATGATTTCTGTACCAAAATAACTTAAATATCTTCAGTCGTGGAGCGTTGTCAGGTATATCTGAGAAGAACATGAAAAATCATTGTTTCGCAGAGTCTTTGCATGACGAAGACAAATACATACTCTTATATAATGAGAAGTGGGTAAGTCGTTAAAACTTACACGAAGGCCTACAAACAGGCAAAGATCTGAGATGGCGGGATAAATAACGGAATTGCCCGAGGCCACGAACAACGTGTTCTCATTTAATCCGCGTGACTTACCTTCCTTACTCTCATTGTTTTTCCGTTGAATCATATATAGGAAGATATGGGAGTGTTGAAGGCTGTAGAAGCACGTTGAACACACAATTACCGAAGACCAATGGTAATCGATTTTCTAAACGGCCTTTCGGATATTATTCACCTGAGCGACTAAATCTAAGGGGTAGTCGTCTATTAGGAATAACTTCTCTGTCCTAAGTCAGATTAAATGTTGCTACAATGTTGTTATTTCAGTGTCAATTAAATTATAACAAATTTAATTCTATGGTTCAAACTCTGATAATATTTCAAGCATGTCTGGAAGGGCGGTATTCTTTAGCAATCGGGCGGTGCAGCTCAATCGTCAGACAATACATTATATCCCTCACTATGCCACCTGGTTACTTATCAGCATAATTTATTCAACATCGAATAAATTATACTAATTATTATTGTAATAAACTCTGCTTCTTCACCTTGCCCATTGCCTCTGCATTTGAAAGGACGTACAAGTCTCTATGCGATGCGCCTCTTTCTCTCTGTAATTTATTCTATGAAGCCATATAAGTCGAAAGAATTACTCACACAGAACTCACACGAGATGGATGGACTTCCTGTCATCGACCCGTTCAGGTACTTCGTGTGACTTTAACTAGATACCGACCAACGTGACACCTCTTGTTTTTCACGAAGAACAAGAAAAGCTTGGTCCGAAAACAGCCGTCATGTATGGCGACGGGAATTTCGTCATTGTTTTGTGTTTAGCTAACTGCCATGTTGGCGCCTCATTCTTGTTAACATGCATGACTAGAAACGTGCTGACTTGAGCGACATTCATGTTTTGTTTTATGTTCCGTCTATGTCGTAAATTTTCTTACAGGTATTCTAAAAGATATGTCCAGAGTCATGAAAGCATCGAAGCGCGGCACTGTCACCGATATTGATGAACATTGTATTTGCTGGATAATTTACTGCATATTTCAACCTTAGAAACGCTACAGTTTATTTGTATTTACATATAGTCAACTTGAAAAATATGTACATTATTCGATTATTTCACAAGCTTCATCGGTAAAATGAGTTTTCCTTTGACGTGCATGTATACACCGTTACATTCATGAACTCTTCAACTGCAGTTCCCAACAAGCCGGATTCACGTGGTGTGGTGATGTAAATTGACACTGTCATGTAGGCCTAACAGTAAACCTCGCGGTTTTCTCGCGCTTTAGAAAAAATGAACCCGACTGTCTCACGATTGACAATGCACATGTACGGACGGATTGTATACGGATGAACAATCCAAAAACTAAAACGTGAGATTCGTTTTCTGATGAGAATACATCGATTTATATTTCAGTATTCTTGCCAATGGTTCACAATCGATGTCTTTCAATCGGGAATAGGAGAGAAAGCGATTTATGGAACCATACATGGTCGTATTCGTCTGGTGAAGGCAAAATTCCACAAAGTCTGTGTGAAGAGAAGGTCATTATTTCGGGCCATTTTAATAACGAGTGATGTTACGCAGTCCTTCACCGCGGTAACTCCTCGATTCGCTAATGTCCGTATTTACTGATGAACAGGCGAAAAGTAATTAGCTCAATATTCAATAATAATGTAGGAAAACCCAATCACGCTATGCCAGCTACGGCGGAGATAGCCCTCCGGGAGTAACACCGAAAATAGAAACACATTTCTGGGAAAAATCCTACAATAGGAAGAGGTTGTTGGCTTCGAACAGCGTCTACTAATTGCATGAATGGATCAGAAATGTGGGGAATTGATGCTGAGTAATGGCAGTATATGAATATGTGATAACAATTCTTCCTATTTCGTATAATCATCGTTCCTTCATTAGAGCTGGTTGACCATCGCCTTACCCAGTATATCTGTAACATCCTCCCATGATATGCTGTGCATCTGCTAATCAAATTTAACTGAACCTGTACATATTCTCTGGAATGGCACGCCAGGGCAACGATCACATATATGAGAGTAGAATGTTTTCAACACAAATAGTAAATAGCGGCATGGATGGTACGACAACTGTTGCAAGGCTTCAATTAAATTAATACCCGTAGGCCAAACAACTGGTCAACTCGTGCGTAGTCCTGAACCATGCTCGTAGACAATTTTTTCGCCAAACTTCAGACACTGAAGTTGTCTGTAATATAATGTTGTGTTTTAAAATATGAATGTTTCGGGTTCGGGGGATGACAACGTATGACTTAACTTATAACACAATATTAAATCGGGTCTGTTTTGCATGCAAACAAGCCGAAATAAATCTTTGACGAGAAAACAAAGATGACGTGCTTTGGCAGAATTTATTCCTTTGTTCTCATTTTGCTGTTCAACAGTTTCGGCATAATTTTACTTTTGGTATATCTTGTTCAGTTTTAATAAAAGGGTTTACGAGTGAAGGGTTGGGCGTGGTGGGGGTTGGTGCATTTCCATCGCTGTGCGATATTTCAAGATGCACCTGGATAAACAAAGTGACAGATGAATTCTAACACAGAGTAGGGGCCAGGAAAATATATAATTCCTGGATTTTTATACGAAGACATTGACATGTTTTTTTAAGATCAGATGATATAGGGAAATATTGAACTTATGCGCAAATGGATATATTATTACAACATGGTATCATTGCATCCGCTGAGCCAGATGTGTTAATATTTGCACATTTATTTACCACCATACCACCAGTTACATAAACGAGCTTTCATTGAACCCATCCACTGCCCTCAGGGGCATGTCCCCGCCCCAGGGGATCTGAACCGACCCTCATACGCCACGAATTAAGAAGTGAAACCCACATGAGCCGACCCTTAAGAAGTGAAACCCACATGAGCCGACCCTCATACGCCACGGATTTCACCCCATGGCTCATTCACACCATGGGATAGTTTATAGGGATAGAGAGATCGTGTGCCCTTTCTATACTACTCATCGCGCATGCGCAGTCGACCCATTCTACTGTAGGGTGCAAGCCTGGCCCATGGAATCTCAGGTAGCGAAAACCCCAGGTCTCTCGGCCCACCCTATCCCGCGCCACACCTATAGGGATAGGGAGATCGCGTGCCCTTTCTATACTACTACTCATCGCGCATGCGCAGTCGACCCATTCTACTGTAGGGTGAAAGCCTGGCCCATGGAATCTCAGGTAGCGAAAACCCCAGGCCTCTCACCCCAGCCTATCCCGCGCCACACCTATGCGACCCGCTGTGCAGTGAGTAAAGTGGAGGAGGAGGAGGAGGAGTAAGTGAGTAAAGTGGAGGAGTAGGACACGCCACGGATTATACTAGGGAGATGAGACTTATATGGGATGGCCTTTGCTCAGACGAGACCATTATTGTGTATATCCGGTGGAATACCTGAGAAAAACAGTGGGTCCGCTGATTGGCTGTTATTCACCTTTTGAAGGAATGGTTTGTTTCTCGTATGTTTAAATTGATTTTGGAATATAATTTTGATAGAGAAAACATACTAGAAAACTCTTTGGAAAAGCAACATTGTGACAGCCTTCTGTCGGGTATGTGCTATTCTGGGATTTTGAGTTTCTGCGAAATTTTTGTTCGTCGTCTGGTTCGAAATCGAGCGGCCCTTTACAAAACTATAAAGAAAATTGTAAAATTGTAAAATTGTAAAGAAATCTGATGATTTCGTCTAACCTAAACTCTGTGACGATAAGTTCAGATATGCGCACAGCAGAAACAAGAGATAATTTATGGGAAGCAATCCAGTAACGGTGGATGGATTTTTCCCCGTCTTTCGTTTGAGTAATATTTGATGGGCAACGAGGATAACCTTTTGTATGATTTCAGTGACACAAATGTATCTACTAGATACAGACATTTATGTCGATCACGACTGAGTAAACCGAGTCCTGGCGATGCTAGAATGTTACCAAGTGATATCCCACGATATCGAGCATTGCCCTGAAAACGAATGATTAATCGATTGTTGGCCTAGTTCTGAAGAAGTATTTCTAGGTTATCTCTACCGAATAATGCACAGTTGCCTGGCCTGTGGGATATTGGATGGTCGATGTTTACGTATAACTTTTTTCAATAAATTATGAAAATTAATAAATATATATATATACATGGCAGTGTGACTAACGTCACAGGACCTACGAAGTAGGGTTTGATATGATTTAAGTGTGTACTCGAGAGATTACTTGGGGGCCTAATGTGCTACCTTGAGAAAATTTATATAGCAGTCTCTAATCGACAGTGGGTACTATTAACTTTCCCAGATGTCACCGCTGGTGAGTCATTAGCATAGCAACTATTATCGCCCTCAGTTCCTATTACCCTGGACATTTATCAGCCCAGCAGTACAGCACGAGGTCACCCATCCAAGTCTTGACCGGGCTCAAAGTCGCTTAACTTCGCTGATTTTGCGAGAACCGGTGTCTCCAACATGATATGCCGTATCAGGGAACCTTCAAAAGTCTCAGTGAAACATACAGCCAAGGGTTCCCGATGGGCATGACAGTGCACTCGCTGAGCCATCAAAATAATAATATAAAAAAATTATAAAATCAAATTTTCATCAGAATTAGGTCAGCTCAGAACTTGCTGGTAACAATGCACTAATGCACGTTCATGCCAAAAAATCAAGATTCTAATGTCAACGGTTCTCCTTATTTTGCCGACGAAAGGATTCGGATGGACTGACTGACTGACTCACTCATTACCGGGCAATTTGCAAATGGTAGCCTACTTCGTAGGAACTTAAAAAAAAAATTAAATATTTTTTTTAAGTGTATTTCTCTTTCATCTTTGGCTCAATTATAAAGTCATTCCCTATAATGTCAAGCCGAGTTACTACAGTTTTAATTATCTACCATACCCTGTCCTCTATGACATAGAATAAAAGAGAAGTTCGGAATAGAACCGCTCAACACGATCATTTCAAAACATTCCCAAAACAGAACGAAAGCCTACCTTTCCAAATGACATCCGTTTATTACTTCCCAAGTGGACCAACCTTCGGAATATACACGCTTTGAATATCTAAACGTTCACTTGAGGAGAAAAATTCATTCTTCGCGCCAAAACACGGCTTTTCAAACTTTTAGCCAGCTCTCTGGTCAAAAACACTTCCGTCAGAATTTTAAGGACCGGGCTATACAATATTATCAGCGACGATTGGTCGAAATTATCCCCAAAAGTCATCTACCGCCAGTCATTATCTGCCCCTGACTTTTGGGGATAATTTCGACCAATCGTCGCTGATAATATTGTATAGCCCGGTCCTTAAAATTCTGACGGAAATGTTCTCGGCTGAAGAGCTGGCTGAAAGATTCAAAAGCCGTGTTTGGCACGAAGAATGAATTTCTCTTTTCAAGGGAAGGTTTTCCGAAGGTTGGTCCACTTGGGAAGTGATAAACGGATGGCATTTGGAAAGGCTTTCGTTCTGTTTTGGGAATGTTTTGAAATGACCGTGTTGAGCGGTTCTGTTCCCAACTTCTCTTCTATGTCATAGAGGACAGGGTATGGTAGATAATTAAAACCTGTAGTAACTCGGCTTGACATTATAGGGAATGACTTTAATTGAGCCAAAAATGAAAGAAAAACACACTTAAAAAATATTAATTTTCATAATTTATTGAAAAAATTTATACGTAGACATCGACCATCCAATATCCCACAGGCCAAGCAACTGTGGAATAAGATCATATCAAAATCGCATTTATAGACGCATCGAAAAATATTTATAGGTGTCAAACGAATCCAGCGGTTTCTTTGCTTGTGAAAGTAATTGTTCACATATATCTTCATTTACAGAAGCGTCTATGGGTCATGGTAAGAATTGTTGTATTTTGAAATATCGAGAGAGCGAGTAGAAATTTCTGCATAGTATTCGACATTTGAGTTAATAAGTCGATATTTCGAATTCGAAATATCGAAACACCATTAAAGGAAGTCGGTGAGAATTATTTCGCAATCTCGAGATCAAAACAAGTCGAAATGTCGAGGTGTTTGATCGAAATTTCACGATACTGAGTAGACCTTTCAAAAATAATTATCACTGTTCCCCACAAACTTGAATTTTCCAGATATTTGTTCAGTAGCACAATACAGGAATATTACAGATAAGTATGATGGCACTCGGATCCACGCCGCATGTGACACACAAGCTAACATAATTCCCTCATATATGTATGTGTACACACTATGCATGTAAACTTCTTGTAGTTGAATTTTCGCTAAAATCTTTTAGCTAGGTCTTCCCATACGCCGGTAACTTCGGATGAAATTAGGTTTGACTAGAATACAGGCGTCTAGTCCACCATTCAATATTCAGACGTCGTCCATTACAGAATGTCTGCCTCCATAATCCAAATACCTAATTCATATAACAGCATTAGCACCAAAATAAAAGAATAAATCACCGCTAGGTACAAACCAAGTTCTTACTGTCTGTCGATTATTTCTGGTTTCTCATTATTTTGCTTGAAACTGGGGCTTTTGGATCAGTTTCAATCCCGTGTCCACTCGACCCGTTGTATGGAAGGCATTCTGCCATCACAGCCAATGGCCTCGATTCATTGGAATATAGTCAATTTTCGTCCGATATGAGGAGTTCACGTTGATGCCGCGTTTAAACAACTCTGTCGGAACAACTCTCTGTCTTGCATATGAATAATGCATCATGATGGAGCACGTTAGAGTCTACATCCTTCGACCAAATACAACAGTGGAAATAGAACATCCATTACGGGAAACGGTCCCGTTAAAAGTTCGAAGATCGATATAGGGTGTGGTTCGAGGTTTGACAATTTCAAACGAAATGTTTGGAATGGGTTGCCGACGAAGACACTGATCTCAGTGAAGTTGTCAAGGAACACCAGATATCGTGACAGAACTCACCAAAGCCTGACCCACGACCGTCACACTTTGGATTTGTGAAGGTACAAACTCAACCCATTCTGTAAAGTGATGAAATACCATGAATTATGTTGTTCCATAAATGCCAATAACGGTTAACATAACGGCCAATAGATACGCCATAATTGACCAGTCTACGCTATACTGTCTGTGACACCAGGGGACTGTCTGTAATATACTAATATTTGAGGAAAGCTCAGATCCAGCTTGTCACCTGGCTGTAAGCACTCCCTGCTCACTACGGGATGAGACGTGTTCATTCCGCGTAGTATGTGGTTGATTGAACACTGGAACGTGGCAGGTGCATTACAAAGGCCGAATTTCAAGCGGATATGCTCAAGTGAACCGTTCTCAGTAATACAAGCGGTCTCATGTCTGTGCTCAACGTTTAGCTTGCGACCAGGCTGAGTTTGCACACAGACTCAGACACTGAACCGAAACAGTCCTCTGTGGAGGACGCATCATTTACCGTCCAGCAATTTATTTAGCTGAAATCGATGTAATGGGAGACACTGTCGTCTTCTTTTCAATGAGAACAGTTGCGTCCGTTTTAGCATGAAATATCCTGGTCAGACTCACAAAGGGAAAGACTTTTCTTGACTGTCCCAGTCTTCGGCAAATCTCACACAATCAGCCTGCATGGCAGTGCCTACGAATGTGTTATTTTTGTAACTTGACATGCTCATTCGTGTGGTTTCAGACACAACAAGCGAGCCCACACCTTTAACTATCGCTTTCGCAAAGACAAGCCATCTTAGGCATCCACCAGCTCAAATATGTAATCCGTATCTCGGGGAAAAGTAACCTGCAGTGCCATTAAGTTGTCTAGATCCCCAACATGCTTTAAACATTCGAAACAAAAATTCGCATAATATCAAAATACTTAATGGAGATAGGTGAAAAAGTGATGAAAACCTATTGCTGATACCGAAAATGAGACACGATTTCTATAGGCTACACGATGTATAGGGTACATTGGCACAACGTGTTTACCCAGCGTAAAAGTGCTGAACAAGTAATCATGTAACTTTCTTCATAATGTATAAACAAATAAAATTGAAAATTAGATTTACACTGGTTAAAATGAACTACTGTATATTGAAGAAGATCGTTCCTTACTCATCGGTAGTGTTTGCTGGAGTTTTCCGTTGAAAACTTTAACACGTTATTTAGATCGGCCCTCCAATACACTGCATTTTGTTTGTCATGAAAGTTAAAGACAACACTGTGTATATCTAGAGTTGAGAAAAGGGTATGAGGTCATCATAGAGCTAACGCTAAATGTTTAATTGGTAGAATATTTCACCGGGACTTTGTCATTGTTCGTTAGCTTAACAGTATTTACTCTAGGGAAACAAACCACAGAAGACCCTTTCAGTCAGTCACATTTAAATATCGTTTATTATTCGGTATTATCGAATTGTGTTATCTGTGTTTTCTTATTTTGGTGAATTTGTGAAATGGAACAAGTGAAATGATATTCAAAGCTACAAGTTTAGTTTAGGAGAGATCTCAGCCACCGATGTCGAACTAAAACTACTTGCTCCAGTGGTATTTGCTATTCTACTACCCTTGTTTGAAAAAACTTATGTTAATCATAGGTAGCATGCTTAGACCATGGTGATCAAAGCCGGACTGGTTGCGCATGTCGTGTCATGGCGATAAGAAATGTTCTTGTTGCTCGAAACGTCCAATATTAGCACCCATCGGCTTCAGGTAAAAGTATTATACGTAGGTAATATTCAACAATAACTTATCGACCTTAGGGTGACATATCTGCAAATTCAAACTCACTTCCAGCAGTTAACGAGATATTCCACAGATAATTCGCTCAATAGCGGCCATTTGATCAGTGATAATCTCGAGAAGGGGGCTACCAACGGGTGATCTCCCTTTTGGTGGACATTATCCAACTTCTAGAATGCCTCTAAATCAACATAATAATAGTACATAATATGGTCGCAATATTGTATAGTTAACTAAGCTCCGAAAAGCGCCATCTCAAAGCCCTGTACGATACACCAGTGAGGTGGTTGATGAACCCGTACGCCTGGTACTATCATCATCAACCGGTCAACTACTGGACGATCATTTACAGATTTGTTATGTTTCCAGAACATCAATACAGTTTCTCTCCGTACTTTAATTACACCCGTCGATAGGTAAAAAGCGACACAGATGAGTTTAATTCGAGATAGTATTGTTTTCATTATAGAGGCCCATCCCTAACCCTTCACACTGATTAATTATGGATTCAGAGTAGCTAACGCACTCCCCGCTTTCTCGGGATATTCCACAGACAATTCGCTCAAATGCGACGATGTGATCAGTGATATCACCGAGGAGGGGCCTATTCACGAGTGATTCAACCTTTATTGAACACTGTAGTGAGCTTGTTAATATCAAAATAAATGATATGCAACAATAACCGGTATGTGAAATGTAAGGCATGTTATATCGACAGTTAGCAGTATAGAATATCGCCAAGCTAAGTATCAGTCACCCTCCTTGACTTGCGAAACCGTATGACGTCATGCTAATAATTGTGCCACTGCCTTATGCAGACACCAGTATAGCTCTACCTCAGCAGTCGAGGCATTAAGCAGAACGACAAAAGCAATCGATATGTCATTTTACTGCGTTAGTTATATTAGATTGGACACTAAACCGCATCATAGCCAATCGATCAGAAAAGAACTGGGAGTTAACAGCGAATACGCATAGGTCATTTCCATAGTCGATTATGACCGGCATCAGATGGATCAAACAAGATGTAATGCGCGCGAATGTGTGCTCCTGGCATTTTCTATATATGTCGTGGACTGGTTCCATAGTCGATTATGACCGGCATCAGATGGATCAAACAAGATGTAATGCGCGCGAATGTGTGCTCCTGGCATTTTCTATATATGTCGTGGACGATATAAAATAGAAGCGATTGAACAAGACGATGACTATATCTAAATATAACACATCAACAATGGAAATGCTCGAAGCAGTGAACGATTTTTGCAATTAAATTATTTCCAATATGGCCATTTATGAATGAAACATATAATTAGTATAAACGATAGGTTTGACGACAATATGGTATGACGGTGAAATGTCTCTGACGAAGGAAAGTTTGTTTTGTGCTCTCGGCAGTAACGTAAACTGTATACAATAGATCAGGTGTTTCTATATTTCTTTACGACAATATCATATCGGTACCCGGATTTTAACTATCTGTTACGGCTATGGTATTCCGAGACTCCAATCCCGATTGACGTTTCTGTTAATTAATATCTTCATGGAGCGGGTGTACAGAGAACGAAGACCTGAGTTGAAAGCACTATGGCTGCAACACGATGATGGGAAGCAGGTAGAACAAAACGAAGAACGTCCCAGGTTTTAGGACTTGTGTACATGAGAGAAGACAACCTTTAACCCTACCTGGCCTGGGGTGGGCGGGGGGGTGGGCGAAATGGCCCCCCTACCAAACTTTCTGCGCTATCTCCGGAACGACTAAAAATAGAGAGCTGAAACTCCGTGACTTTATAGTTTATCATATTGGGGTCATTTTGAGCCTACTTGCATAACCCCCCGAGCAGAGGATCATGGGAGAATTGAAGATGGCGGCCACGTGGGGTCCCAGTAAAGTGATGTTTTTGTCATATTTCTTCAAAATTTCTGCTTTTCCGCGATGAAAAGCGGGCAAAATCTATTTTATTTCACATCACATTAATATTTACTAATTTATCACGCAGTTTTTGCGAAGAAATTGCATAAATAAAAATTCGAAAAGTCTGACTGAAAAATCGACCAAAATGCCGTTTTTGAAAATGACGTCACTGTGACCTCGGTCATCTTGGAGATTTTTGCATTTTCTGGTAGAGTTTGATCCAAGGGTATAGTGTGGTAAGCCTAGCTCAAGGGGTAAGAAAAATAATTAGGGGGAGGGGGGCATTTCGCCCCCCACCCAAGGCCACAACAGGTCCCAAAAAGCCCAGGCCAGATAGGGTTAAGGATTTGGGGAGTTTGGAGATTAACTTTTGTAAATATGAGTATCCAAAATATCAGATGAAGCCTCGTAGCAATTATTTTTGCAGTAATGGATCTGATGAGTCGTCTTAGCTTTGTAGTGCATTTTTACCTGCGGCACGCAGGTCTACGAGAGGCTCGCGGCGTTGTGCTTCTTCTTGTTCTTGTTCTTCTTCTTGTGACTTTTTGAAATACGCATGCGCTAACCCTTATAAAAAAAACCCGTGGTTTACCATACATTACCATAGGGTAAAGTATGGTAATGCCTGGTAAACCACGGTTCTGTATGGTAATGTATGGTAAATCCGAGGTAAAATATTGTATGGTAAAGTTCACCGTGGTTTACCATACAACGAACCGTGGTGAACCACGGTATTCCAGGCTGAACCATGAACATCCATGGTAATGTATGGTAAATCCGAGGTAAAAGATTGTATGGTAAAGTTTACCGTGGTTTACCATACAACGAACCGTGGTGAACCACGGTATTCCAGGCTGAACCATGAACATCCGTGGTAATTTATGGTGAATCCATGGTAAAAGATTGTATGGTAAAGTTTACCTTGCTTTACCATACAACGAACCGTGTTGAACCTCAGTATTCCAGGCTGAACCATGAACATCCATGGTAATTTATGGTGAATCCGAGGTAAAAGATTGTAGGTAAAGTTTACCGTGGTTTACCATACAACGAACCGTGTTGAACCTCAGTATTCCAGGCTGAACCATGAACATCCATGGTAATTTATGGTGAATCCGTGGTAAAAGATTGTATGGTAAAGTTTACCGTGGTTTACCATACAACGAACCGTGGTGAGCCATGGTATTCCAGGCTGAACCATGAAAATCCATGATAATGTATCGTGAATCCATACGGTAATAAATATGGTAATAAAATGTATGGTCAATTTTACCATGCTTTACCATACAACGAACCGTGGTCAACTATGATGTTCAATGGTAGACTGTGAAACTTCATTGTTCAAATCTGTGGTAACAAATCATAATAGTAAATCAAACATCAGACGAACCGTGGTAATTCAGGTTCACAATACCCAGCAATTTAGTGTCACATGTATGTACCATACACTTTTCTGAGACAATTTGTGTTTCTATGAAATGTTCCCTAAAAGTTGATCTTTGTAGAAAACAAGAGTTTCTTACAATAATAAAGTTTTATTTCATAATTATTACTTTCGAAATATTACACAAAATTGCCAAACTATAGGTTTACATACATATTCCATTACAAATAATGGCTCACATATCCATATATCCACACAGTAAAACCACTGATAAAACGTAGGTTTTTTTTCCTACCATACATTGACTGTAAAAACGTCCTGTTGAGTTCACACCTTAATCACACTAGCTCGCGCTAGCAGACAATGACACCGTTCAATAAGCCATGAAGATACTTCATATGTACCGGTACATCCGACTTAATCGTGGATAAAACAACATGGTGCCACTGCCATCAGATTTGCTTGCTGTTTCAAATGGGCGCATCAACAATGCAGGGCACTTCGTGAGCATGCATACGACGTTCGTAAGTCTTTGTTATATTCTCCGTTTCAGAACCACATATAGGCACTTTAATAAAATACACCATTTACACCTCTGCTTGGAGACTGTAAAGATCATAACTTGCCTTTTCTTACGGCTGAAAAAGGACTTTTTGTTTGGTTAGTAATCATGCATTCAGATGAATGCTATATATGCCGATCGTATACAGCTCATAATGTGATGAATTATATAGTTTCAATCAAAAATAAAACAACAATCTATTAAATAACCGATATATTCATACATATGACAATACTCGCGCTGATAAATCACCGCCAGGCCGTAAATTATAAAGAAGAGTTGTCTTTCTTATTTGGCCGATAGATGGCGCGCTCATCGTGACGGAAACGAGGCTAAAATGTCGAGGAGTGTGACACTGTGTCACAGTGAGACCATCCTCCCCGACAACATCTGACACCAGCCCAGTCGTTGTCGATGTTTCCAGAGATGGAATGGAATGGGTGACCACGGAAGACACATCGGGGGCAGGTGAAGAATCTTTGGTAAGCTGTTTTCACATTTTGGGAATGTAAGCTTCATAACATTGATAAGCATGAATATTGTCTGCTATTTGTTACTTAAACATTGAATGAGATGCGATAATGTTTTCTTATGCATACAACATAAAATCTGCAACTTATTTTCCTAAAAAGTCTCATTCATGGGACTAACGTAATGTCGTATTACATCATATCTTGTCTTTTCAGTTTTTTTTTGTATTTTCACTTCTCTTTTCACACAACACTGATAAGCATGACCATTCTCGGCTATTTGTTACTTGCAAATTGAATCACATATGATATTGTTTTCCCTGTGCATATCAAATACATACAGATTATTTTCATAGAATTGAATTGAAATAAAAGGCATTGATGGGACTAATCCATTGCATCAAATTTTGCCATTTCAGTTTTCCATATCTTCTGGAATTTTAAGACTCGAGGAAGATGATGAACACCCTCCTTCAAGCTCTGTATCGTGACGAGTTTCTATCCATGCATTCTGTTGGCGGGGGGGAAGCGAACCGGGGGCCTCCAAGCAAAGCCAGGCATGGATCCCAGTCATGTCCGGGAGATTGCAAGTAAGTATAACAGACACTTTTTTGTGAAAATTAATTGGTGGCAATAAAAAAATCAACCTGAATAAAGCCTATATGCACATCAGCTTCTCTCAGTTGAGGTCAGTTCCTTGTAGGGGCCATTTCCATAGACTGGTAATATGCATAGGGTCCATTATAACTACACTTGAACTCATGGCAACCTGGAAAGAGTTACACCATCGCACCCCGTCGCACAATTTTTCCTCAGAATCATTATGCGTTTATTACTCTGCTCCCATCTTTGTAGACCTGGTTATGTCCCCATCAATTATATTGAACCATCTCTATTGTTGACTGTTCAGTCAATGTTACCACTTTAATAATAAGCTGTATTATTTTACTTGACAAATATCATAGACTTGAGTTACCTCCCTTTGAAAGATGTAGACCTGGTTGATGTGGCCATCTTAAAATGATAAGGAACATTCTCTTGTGTTGATTATTCAGTCAGTGGTACCACTTTATTTATACGCTGTATTATGTTACTTGACACGAATCATAGAATTGAGTTACCTCCCTTTAAAAGATGTAATTCTATGTTGGTCAGTTTACAGCTTGGGGTATAATATCTGCAGTTTATCTATAGTATATATTTCTTTCTTTTTCAGATTCAGTGCAGCAACAATTCCACCAGAAGACATTGTCGGAGATAAAGTTCTTCATGCGAGAGAAACTTAACAACGCTGCAAAGAATTTGAAATGAAGACAGCTGAAGAAATGAGGGGATAACATTGATTGTTACTTTAGTATAGGAAACAGACACACAAGGAAGACCGACTCACATATATTATGTTTACTGTATAAATATTTTGTCTTGCTTCATTAAATCAGTTGAAACTTCACCCAACCATTTTTTCTTTTATTCGTTCCTGGGAAATAAGTCTGCACTTTCTTATCCGATGAGTTGCATTTGCAGTGAATTCGAGAGTTGCTGTTGCAGAATCAGTTTCATTGTTTGTGGAACCCCACTTTATCTCCACACAGCCATCATTTTCTTAAAAGTTTACCATTAACAATACTCATTCTGATACAGTTCTTTTAGAGACCATTATATTCGATTTTGAACAATTGTCTGTAGGAAATTGCATGGCGCAAAATATGATAATTTGTTAATTTATGGGGAGTGTGTTTTAGATACCATGGTAATTTGTTGACTAATTGTAAGGTAAAATATCACAATGAATCCCAAGATTGGATGATTACCACGGTTAAAAAGCCATGATAAAAGTATGGTAAAAAAATTGTATGCTAATTGCATGAGGCAGAATATGATAATTTGGTAATTTATGGTGAATGGTTTGTAGATACCATGGTAATTTGTAGGTTAATAATAAGGTAAATACCACGGTGAATCCCAGGATTGGATGAATAACACGGTTAAAAACTATGGTAAAAGTATGGTAAAAAAACCCACGGTTTTTTGGGACAGGTAATTATCATGGTAATTACCACGGTTTTGTATGGTAATTACCACGGTAATTTGTATGGTAATTACCACGGTTTTGTATGGTAATTACCACGGTAATTACCACGGTTTTATATGGTAATTACCACGGTAATTTGTATGGTAATTACCACGGTTTTGTATGGTAATTACCTGTCCCAAAAAACCGTGGTTTTTTTACCATACTTTTTACCGTGGTTTTTTTTTATAAGGGAAGAGAGTGTAATCTCTGCCACACTTTTCTTTTCAACCTCACATGACAACACTGTCTTCAGGCACTTTTGAATTGATTTGCAACTATATTCGGTGGAATGAATTATTGCTTCGTTGATTTCCGTTCAGACTTCAATTCTCTTACGTCAGTCGCTTAAAAGCTGTCGGTCGCCACATCAGTCACTGTCTTCAGATATTACCATTTTCATTGAACAGTATGCACATGTATATACAATTTAAGATCCTTGGATTTCTTATACTAGTATACCAAAGAAGATGAGCCGCAACCTTGTTCTTTATTGTAGACACCCTACGATCATTGCAACAATTTACCTGTCTAAATCTTTCATATTAGACTTGATTCACCCAGGCTGAAATTCAAACTCAAGGGTTATACTGGAGATTGGGATAACATATGCTATAGCTGGCGCTCGCGTATTGATATTGTGCCAGAGATAACATATGCTAGCTGGCGCTCGCGTATCGGTATTGTGCCAGAGATTAGGTTGGTTCTGCAAGACAGATTATTCGAGTTTTGAAAAATGGTGAACCGTAACATCACTTCAGCCTGAACACCACTCATATAAAATGAAATAAAAATAGCATGGTAATTTGACTCATCTATATAATCAATGATAAAATACCCCCTAAATAAGGCTCGACGTCTTGTTTGGGCTGCCGCATTATACATTATGCAGTCGGAAAGAGCAGGCATCTGGCGTTTTAGGTTTTCGCACGTTTGAAAATGGCCGATTCGAATATCTTTATTGATGAATTATACCAAACACACGAAAACAGCAAAACTTCAACATATCCATTACGTCTAAAGATTCACTCAATCCATGAAAATATAGCATGGGTGGTGGGCGCGAAGCCACAAACATTTTCGGGGGATGCATGCCATACACACCCTTCGAACTGAACGGCTTACATGACGGTCAGTATAGCATCCGTGCGTTAAGGATGCCTCATTGTTGGTATCCATATAACATTGAATTTTATTTTTCTTCATACCAGATTGTTCATCCGGATTGGTCAGACCTCAGACACATGTCGTTCCGTAATTCCTCACAGCGCACGGGATCATCAGGAAGCAAAGCCATTTCGTTTACCAGCGCCTATCAACTCGTCCAGGACAACCATGTTAGTCTACGGTGCGCGCCAACCTCCCCACAGCGCATGCTTAATTTCGCAGGCTACATTACCATCCCTGCCACCAATAGCGGAAGTTGACCTTTACTACGTTGCTAGGACGTATAGGGGAAACCAACCAACGCACGGTTCAGTTTGAATCCAGCCGAACAACTCCTTTAGTGTTGCACATGAGCGAACTACTTTTCATATGCTCTGTCCAGATAAACAGGGAAAATTATCTCCAGATAATTCTTTTTAACGCTAGGTCCACAGAAGTATTATGCAGACTTGAAAAGTAATCGAAATGTTCGGTATACATCTATTTTACTATATATGATGTCACTTCCGGCGATGTATAGTCCAGTCAATCTAGCGAGAAAATCACCAAACCTAGAAAAAATTGCAACAGAAACGGGGTTTGCGGTAAATAACCTCCGAAGTGATTCCGAACAACATATCAAAAATGTAGATTGATGTAGACAAGGGAAAATTTCTAATTTGCATAAATCCAAGATGGCGGCTCATTGCTTGTTTTCTGTCTACATATCTATGCGGATATTACATTCAGGGAATGTATTTTCAAATAAAGGTTTGAGATAATACATCATCGCATCAATAATTGACAACAGATGAAGGGGGAAGACATTTATCTGCCCAAAATTCAAAATGGACGCCATTTTCCAAGATGGCCGCTATTCTTCTGCCAGTACATCCGACAGAGAAATAGATGTTTGTGTCCGATTTGAATAATGTTTGTGTCTATATATATAATTTTAATCACGCCAAATCTGATTTTGCTGACCAGAACTACCCTACAATGGACCTTTGACATCAGCAATGAAGATTACCCAGATTTTTACCTCCGCCAACGCCTGGCCATTGTGGCCGAGTGTATCTGCATTCTGAACGAAAAATCGCTCCAAAAATGCTTTTTTTGGAACTGATGTCACTGTGACGTCATCATGGCGGTCTCGTGGATTTTTTTTACATTTTCTTGTAGAGCTCGACCCAAAGATATAGTGTGGTGAGTATCAGCCCTCTAGCCTTAGCGATAGCGAAAATATGTAGGGGCGCTTTCCGCCTCCCCCCCCCCAGGCTGCGGTACACCACAAATCACTCAGGCCAGACAGGGTTAAATGGACAACTATTATCTTATAACTGTCTGATCCATGTTCTCTTTTTAGAGTAGCATCATTCCCAGCCATGGTTCGTCTGACAAAGTCTTGTCACGACAGATAGCGAGTCTGCCATAGCGATAACCAGTCGTCAGTCTTACTTTCAGGAGTTCCGCTTCACATTTGTGACTTCGTGATATGGAGTATAGAGACATGTATAATATGAAGGATGCAAGTAGTGACACAGTAGTTGTCTTGAGAAACAAAGTGAAGACGAAATAGTACATAGATGAAATCGATCAAACGAGTTCGATCATGCTCTACCTACCCGTATCGACAATTACCCGAGGGTGGCCGCCGAGTTCGAACATTCTCGCGACGAGGTAAGCAAAATAAACAATATCTCCTGAATTATCAAATTCTTTTATTCCTTGAAAGATCACCTTTACCTCCATATCTCAAGGAGCACGGTTTTCTGCATTCCTTGAAGAAAAAACTTTACCTCTACACACGTCCACCGTTACATCCATGTATGGAAGGTTCGCCGTTACATTCATACGTGACTGACCACCGTTACCTCTCTTTGTTCAAGGATGTTCCTTACCTCCATCACTGGAGGACCACCGTTACCTGCATACATGAATTATGTCTACCGTTACCTCCATTCCTTGAAGGACCACCGTTTCCTATATTGTCGAAGGATCACCGTTACCGGTACCACTATTCCTGGAGGTCTACCGTTGCTTCCGAAGCCCAGGGATCACCGTTACTTGTATACCTGAAGTTCAAACGTTACCTCCATTATTTGAAGGACCATTGTGATTCACATAACTGAAGATTCATCACTGAAGGGCCACCGTTACCTCCATAATTGAAGGACTACGTCACTTCCATTCCTGGGGGTCTACCGTCGCTTCCATACCCCAAGAATCACTGTTACTTATATACCTGAAGTTCAAACGTTACCTCCATTACTTGAAGGACCATCGTAATCTCCATAATTGGAGATCCACCATTACCTCCATAACTGAAGGACCACCGTTACCTTCATAATGGAAGGACCACCGTTACTTTCATACCTGAAGGTCCACCGTTACCTCCATTCTTGAACGACCATTGTTATCCACATAACTGAAGCGCCACCTTTAGGAGGTCCATCATTACCACCATTCCTTGAAGGACCATTGTTAATCACATTACAAGCGTCTGGTCCGTCATTCATAATTCATCCGTCGTCCATTAAAGAATATCCGCGTCCATAACTGAAGGACCTCTGTTACTTCCATTCCTGAAAGGACCACCTTTAATATCTCCCTAATTGAAAGAAGGTCCACCGTTACCTTCATCCTTGAAGGGCCACAGTCGCTTTTATTCTTTGAATGGTCGCCCTTACTTCCATAACGGAAGGTCCCGCATTACCTCCATATCTACAGGACCGCCGTTTCCGCCATACCTGAAGGACCATCATTACCGGTCCACTATTACCTCCATTCGCTAAAGGATCTCCGTTACCCCATACCTGATAGACCGTCGTTACTCCCCATACATTAAGGTCCACCCTTACCTCCATTCTTCTCTCTTGCAGGAAACTAACCTAGCTTTATGTATACCATGATTTATTCGGTAAATTTGGTGCTATTGCTTTTATATGAATTGGATTATGGACGCGGAAATTCTTTAATGAATGACTGATGAATATTGAACGACGGATTAGACGCTTGTTACCTCCATACCTGATGGTCCACCGTTACCTCCATACCTGATGGTCCACCGTTACCTCTATACCTGGTAGATCGCCGTTACCTCCATATCTGGTAGATCGCCGTTACCTCCATACCTGATGGTCCACCGTTACCTCCATACTTGATGGTCCACCGTTACCTCCATACCTGGTAGATCGCCGCTACCTCCATACCTGATGGTCCACCGTTACCTTCATACCTGATGGTCCTCCGTTACCTCCATACCTGGTAGATCGCTGTTACCTCCATACCTGATGGTCCACCGTTACCTCCATACCTGATGGTCCACCGTTACCTCCATACCTGGTTGATCGCCGTTACCTCCATACCTGATGGTCCACCGTTACCTCCATACCTGATGGTCCACCGTTACCTCCATATCTGGTAGATCGCCGTTACCTCCATACTTGAAGGAATACGGTTACCTTCATTCTTTGGAGGATCACCGATACCTCCATTCCCGAAAGACTACCCTTACCTCATACCTGAAGGACCACCATTACCTCATATCTGAAGGACCACCGTAACCTCATAACTGAAGGACCACGACTACCTCCATTGTTTGAAGCATCACTCTTACCTTCATACAAAAATGACCACCGTTTTTTCCATTCTTTGAAGGATCACCGTTACCTCCATATCGGAAGGACCACCGTTACCTTCACACCTGAAAGTCCACCGTTACAACTATTCCTTGAAAGATCACCGATCCCTCACTTTCCGAAAGCCCACCGTTACCTCATACCTGAAGGACCACCGTTACCGCTTACCTGCAAGACCATCATTACCGCCATTCTTTGAAGGATCACTGGCACTTTCATACCTGAAGAGCCACCGTTATCTCCATTCTTTGAAGAATCAACGTTACCTTCATTCCTTGAAGAACCACAGTTACCGTTGGATTAATATGCCGTATCCCACTGTCTGAACAGCGGCCATCTTGAAAATGGCGGCCATCTTGGCTATTTGCTTGGTCAAAATATCTACAAATATTATCAGTGTGATTGTATGTGAAGTTGTTTTAATTTGTAGGGCTTAATTTGAGCAACTCTGCCCAAGGTAGAGTGTATACTGTGTAAAATTGACCGAAAATATCGCGCAGAACGGCCATCTTGGATTTATGCAAATTAAAAAATTTCCCTAGCTTATATTCATCTACATTTTTTATATGTTGTTCGGGATGGTTTGGGGGAATAGTTGCAGCAAACCGCAATTCTGTTGCAATTTTTACTAGGTCAAACCGCAGATTGACTGGACTAGTACGCGAAGGCCCCGAATCCGGTCCAAAAATCTGACTAGTGGCTGGGGTGTTATTAGACCCCCAGCGAGGTGGTTGGGTGCGCGCACACACATTATAGTGCAGCATCGTAGCGAAGGACTGCAACATTGTTGCGATCGTCGAGAAACAATGTAGCGATCGTGATACAACAAGAAATGTCTTTTCTTAAAAAGAGAAACTACATTGAAAAGCGTTTTGTAGGGGAGGTAATGAAGCTTGTAGGAAACACTTTTCATCAGTAGCAACACGGAAACGTGCCCGTTTGGAGGTGTATTCCCGTTTGGAGGTGTGTTTTCGTTTGGAGGTGTGTTCTCGTTTAAATAGCCCTTTTTTATATTGGAGCCCACGTGTGATCACGTTATAGAGGAAACTACATTTGAAAAGGGGAAGTTAATTTAGTATGAATATAGACTTTTGGAATGTAATTTTCCTTAGAATGTCTCCTCCTTAACCAACCAATCCAAAAAGTCAATCTCGATAAGTACACACACACACACACTCACACATACTTGTAAGATACGTATTACATAGTCCTATAGTTGCCTTGATATTGGTGCGTTGTGGTTTCCCACTAACAAATCTCTAATTGTGGAATATTGCATAAACAGTGATTCAGTAGAAATGACTGAAACGATGACGCCAGGCATTTACAGTTTCAAAATAAATATTTCATGCTGAAAATATAACGTCAAGTTGCAAAAGATTGGATGAAGTTATTACTGATAGATAATTCATACCCTTTTCTGGACGGTGGACAAGTAAATGAAGGGTGCTATCAAATTATGCTGATGTCAATATTACGGAACTCTTTCCGGCGGGCAACAATCAGAAACGGAAATTACAGGCTTCAACTGTGATAACCAACCAAGAAACAATGAAAGATTGGAGTGAGTGGGCTGGGGGCGGGAATTGTTGGGTGGCTCATGGATATATACTCGTTTTTCTCATCCCTTTGAGCGTTATGCATGGTAATGTCATCATGAAACCATTGAATAGATAATTTATAAAACGTGTGTATACACAAGTTATAAAATATATTAACTAGTTTCTCACACGGCCTTTGGATCAAATCAAGCACGTGTATCAGGTACAACTTTATCAGAAAGACAACAGATGACACATCGCACAAATCTTGAGATATATCTAGTACGGTATATGGAAAACGTTTGATCGCCTTGTGTTAGTGATATTGAGACAGTCCTCTTCAGACAGTGATTGAGTGGATGATCGGCATGTATATGTCGGCCTATATGTGTGACCTCAAACATGTTATAAAACCTGTTGTGATGGATGGTTTGGCGGACAGTCGCTAAGGACGCAGACAACACATCTGGTCATTCCACAAAAACAAAATCTGCACGTGCCATGTCGTTCTCCCAATGTCGCATGAGCATCCAGTATCTTATCGATTTTAATGGACACAAGAAGCGCATACGAGAGATGGCAAGTATATCTCAACTACTTGAAAAGAGCAAATGTTTCTGAATGTACTGCGTTGGAAGATCTTCAATACAATTGGGTCGATGTTTCGAATTTGTGATTTCTCTCAAAACAGAGCAGTGATTAGAAAATAATCAGTTCATATCAGTTCAAATAATTTGATACCCTTTAGGCATCAAATGGCTAATATTTTTAAAGAAAAACGAAAGCAATAATTTGCCGGTTACACCTTCACTGACAACATTTTAGATTTACTCATGATACTCAGTTCATGGGGTTATGCTAATATGATGATATTGGAACTATTGCAAAGTCAAAGATTCAGCCCTCATTCTGCCCTAGTTTCGGAGAATCTAAGGAAAGTTTGGTGAGGTTGGGAGAAATACCCTTCTAGGTCAGGTAGGGTGAACTGGCGTAGATGGATAGTAAAAAAATTCTGAATTGCATATTCTTAATATGAAAATCAGCCTAATTGTCCAGTTTTGGCTGCACAATTTCAAGATAAAACCCTTAGTGTTGTGTTGCTATGATAACTATATTCCAAAAATAATTTAATTTTCTTCAAAACTTGAGGATGTCCGCTAGTAGTATACAAAGGTGAAATTGGGTCCAATTGACCTCAGAAATTTGCATATTTTGTAGAGGTCACGTGGAGGTCACACAGCCAATGAGAAGCGAGTATTTTGACCTCTGACCAAAAAGCTACCTCCAGCACAGGAGAGTTCCAAATTTGCATATCACGTGACCCAGGTCAAAGATGTATTCTTCCGCGGTGATGCGGTCATGTCTGGCGGTGATTCGGTCTGCTTCCGCGGAGAAAAAGTAGTCCCTAGATAAAATCGTCCGATGGGGTCGAGTGAGGTATCAAAGTGAAGTTTATGTGAAGGGGCATCTAATGGGCTGGGTGTGGGGTAGTCAAAATGGCGGCCTGTGGGTGGTGGCGGTGGGTTCAAAATGGCGACGCAAGGGAGCAAACGAGGCGGTGGGGAGGTCACGGGGAGAAAAAACCCTCACATTATCCTCAAAAAAACCTCTAAGCCATATAATAATAATAAACATAATCTATAGGTGTTGTACCATGTTAATAGCATCAGTCTAGCATCTGTACCACCCTAGGGTCGAGCGTTTATTGTCCCGTGTATCTCCGCAGAAAATCAACAAACAAAATGGCGGCTCCAGGATGGTGTGGGGACGCCCTTTCCACATCACGGCGTCGATCATAGTGCCATCTGCACACACTGACGCAAGGGAGACAACTCGTGTGGCCCAAGGATATGGAAATAGCCGTTTTGGAGCTAGGGGAGTTACTACTGGTCCAGTGGGGTCGAGTGATGTATCAATGTGAAGCCTATGTGAGGGGGCATCTGATGGGCTGGGTGTGGGGTTGAACTAGCGTCATTCTGCGCATGCGCGGTGGCCCAAGGGTATGGAAATAGCCGTGTTGGAGCTAGGGGAGTTACTACTGGTCCAGTGGGGTCGAGTGAGGTATCAAAGTGAAGCCTATGTGAGGGGGCATCTGACTGGACTAGTGGGTTTGAAATAGCGTCATTCTGCGCATGCGCGGTGGCCCAAGGGTATGGAAATAGCCGTGTTGGGAGCTAGCGAAGCCAATAATGGTCCAGTGGGCTCGAGTGAGGTATCAAAGTGAAGCCTAGGTGAAGGGGCATCTGACTGGACTAGCGGCTCGGGCGTTGTCACCATTCTGCGCATGCGCATAGACGTTTTGGGATCTAGGGGAGTCCCTAATGATCCAATGGGGTCGAGTGAGGTATCCAAGTGAAGCTTAGGTGAAGGGGCATCTGATGGGTTGGGTGTGCGGTAGGAATATCATTCTGCGCATGCGCAGATGCAATGCGGAGCTCTCGTCCAATCAGAAGCGAGTATTTCAAATCCGTCACACAACACTCGTCCAATCAGAAGCGAGTATTTTGACCCGGTGCATTATGGGACATATCCAAGATGGCGGCACGTATGTTCAAGATGGCGGCACATCCGGTGTCGAAAACTGGCCATTTCTGTCGAGATGTGGTCACCTAGTGTCGAAAACTGGACCCTGTATGGGTCCCGCTAGACGTGTTGGAGATAGGGGAGCCACGAATGGGCCAATGGGGTCGTATGAGGTATCCATGTGAAGCCTAGATGAGGGGGCTAGACTAGGGTGTTGTTTCCATTCTGCTGCGCAGGTCTTGTGGGTTGTGACGTCACTTCCGGTTGGGGTGAATGTGGCGTGACCTTTGGACATGTCTAGACTTGTCTGTGTCTGTTGATGTACTGGGGCTTTTCCCCACAATGGCGTTCACCTTCGGACGTGGTTTGGTGGGTCTGCGCAAGTGGGTGACGCGCGCGGAGTATTATACAATCGAATAGCGGTTGTCGTGAATAACAACAAGTTCGGCAATGTTTATATAGTTTATTACCCCAATGTTACATCATACCCAGGCTGGGGGAGCCGCCCTGGGTATGTTTAGTATGTTCACAGCAAAACAAATTGAAATATCAAACACCATGTTTTATTATTTAACACATTGTCACATTAGGTACAAGGGTTTACTGAGCTCAAGTCAGCGAGCAGCATGTAGACATAGAGTGTGTGTACGGCATGATATTCATCAGTGCACGGGTGACGCATTCAACCGATGGGGGTGATCGGTCAGCTTGGTCAGGAAAAACGTGACATTGGTTACCCTCTCTACCACCCATTGAATGTTGGGGCGTTGACGATGCGCCCATCTCAAGGGTTCCACGGTGTCCAGTATCTCCAGCATCGTCTCTAGTGACCCCCGGTTAATGATGGTGACCGGCTGGTCAAACACATCGTTGTTGGCACTGGGATAATAATACTGTAACTGGTCCGTCTTTTTATGACGTAAGATGTACCCGAAAGCGACATTCAATGTAAAGGCCGTAGTTTGATCGTTGAAGATGGCTTCCACGTAGCTGCGTAGACAGGTGCGGTTGGTCAGTGGGAAATTGTAGATATCTTGAGGGTGGAAACAGTACCGTGTCATGGACCAATGGCGCCGATCGATGTCACTGATTGGATGGTTGTCCTGTAAGAGATCGCTAGGAACATTTATGGGCTCCACCAGAAAATGTTCGATGTTGTCAGGACTCGAAACCGTAACGCTGGGGTCCGGCTGGATATTCAGGCTCTTCTGAACTGTGGGTATAGGCGGGCTCTCCTTCATCGCATCACCAGTGGCGTTCGTCTCCCCGGGCTTATCTTCACTGGATCTCACCTTCCGTGGCTCCTCTTCAGTAGGAAGTTGTCGCTCAAACCGTAGAGACGGACCATGAATCAACCGTTGGTGTCGCAGCAACTGACTGCGTCGTTTGAAGAGTTGATCACAATCCTCGCATGGACGCTTGGATGGCCCATGAATTGAACGTTCGTGGCGCAGTAAAGCATCTTCCCGATTAAATGACCGTGCGCAGGTTATACAAGTATACAGTCCATCGTTGTGGGTGGAGGCCTCGTGGCGTCATAAATTATCTAGACGAGTAAACTGCTTCTGGCAAGTTGTGCAAGTGAACATCTTGGTGGTTGATAGAGTGTCTGATGAAATGGCAAGGCCGCTTCCCTTTTATAGCACGCTAGCTGGTAATCTATTTTTAGCACACTCTACCCCAACTCGAGGATCGAGACTGGTGTACTGGTGTACGACTGAGCCGCATTGCGCGCGCGCACGCATGAAGACCCTTATACATACCCAATGCAGGCGCAGACGCGAAGTGCCCGGATGATAGACACGGACGTCACCGATCCGAAAAGACACGGACTTTACCGAAAAGACACGGACGTACCCGAAAAGACACGGACGTACCCGAAAAGACACGAAGGTGAACGCCATTGTGGGAAACCCCCACAGACAGGTCAGTACATGCATTCTTATGATGTTCACGCATAATAAAAGGATTGATCTGTAATCTGTGTTGTTGTTGTTGCTCTCTATTTTGGACTAACCCAACAGAATAGTACGTATCACGGACTACACCCGTAGAGCTAGGCGCGCATGTGTGACATGGTCTATAAAACACGTCTCTCGGGATCACACACCTTCATTTCTACGGTTGCAGAGCCATGACGGAGATCCAGCCCTGTGCGACTCGCATTTTACAGCATGCCACCGCGGTGAATTCATTCACGGGTTACCGAGCAGTGGTCCGGTCCATGTTTGCAGATGGCGACGACAACGAGGGACGACGCCAGATCCTGAACGAGTTCACAGAAGCGGTCCTCCACAGAGTGCACTCGATGGAGAGGCGTGCCATCACTCACCACTACTGGACTATGACAGCCATCCTTGATGCTCGCGCTATGGACCAGGAGCGCTCACGCCGGAACCAGCGCCGGCTGGTTGGCCTCACACTAGTCTGTGCCCTATTACGAGCCATCCTGCCCCTTACACCCCGGGTGGGGTTACACGTCTATGAAGATAAAGTCACCCTGGTGGAAGACCGTGGAGTTTGCTGGTCGCCCGCTGAGACCGTATCGAATACGGTGACGCTACACCGTGACGGCTGGACCAAATTTAAACGGGTGTTGAGCGGCGAGCTCGATGGACACGTCATCCACATAGACAATGCCATCTACGTATACGGTGGACCTTTCTTCCCACGGCTGGGCCGCTACCAAGATGCTACGCGAAGCTTCACCCTAGACACCGATCTGTGGACAGCCTTCGAGAAAGTGGTGTCTATCGTGGACCAGCTGTTTACACCGGACGAGCGGTCATCAGACGAGTTGGAGTGGGCTCGTGCCCTGAGAGAATCGGCGGCAGAACCCAATGAACAACTACATGAACCCGACGACGATGCCATTGATTACCCGGCTACACTCAACCAGCCCAGTGATATGACCATCTGATCCTTTTGATCTCACGGGGTTGTCCCTATAAATACGAGAAACAGTCAATTCTGGTACCATTCACGTACTGACCATGGCGGAGCATATGATACTGGTGTATCTCAGCTTGACCCCCGAGGTTTTCCTGCACGTGTATGCGGATAAGGTCGATATCATGGAGGAGGTGGGAGACACGGACCCTACACAACCGTGCCCGGCTCACATTCGTCTGTCCCGAGAGGGCTGGACCAAATTCAAACGGGTGTTGTCTCGACCTCATCCACTTGTGTCACGATGTGTACATCCGACGCGGCCCTTTCTTTGCTCAATTGGCTCGGCTAGATGGGGGTACAGTGCATTTTACCCTTCACCCTGATCTATGGTCTGCATTGCAAGATGCCGTGGTAGATGTGGATGAAGTGCTTATCAAGCGGTCATCAGACGAGTTGGACTGGTCATTTGCCATGGACACTGTGAAAGCCAATGAAGAAAATCAGAAAGAAACTCCGGCCCAAGATATACCCGTTATAAATAAACGATAGAGCCAGGGTGCATCATCATTTTGTCACCATGAAGCGCTGGGAGAAGGTGCTGGATAACTTATACTACAGTCCCGACAGTCCGGCGGCCTATAGTGCATTGTCGGCTCTCTATCGAGCGGCCAAACCCCAGGGGATACAACGTGCCCAAGTCCGAGATTGGTTAAGAAGACAAGACACCTATACCTTACATCGATCTGTCCGTCGCCATTTTCTACGGAACCGGGTCATCGTGGGAGGAATAGATGCCCAGTGGCAAGCGGATTTGGTCGATATGAGCGCCTTTGCCAAACACAACGATGAGAATCGGTATATCTTGACGTGCATCGATATCCTATCCAAGTATGCGTGGGTGGTACCCATCCGGACGAAAACGGGGGCGAATCTCATAGCGGCGTTCAAAGACATCTTCAAGACCGGGCGCAAACCTTTGTATTTGCAAACCGACGAAGGCACGGAATTCCTCAACAGACCGTTCCAACAGTTTCTGAAAGCCCAGAAGGTGTTTTTCTTCCATACGTACAACGAGACCAAGGCTTCCGTGGTGGAGAGGTTCAACAGGACATTCAAAGGCCGCATGTATAAATATTTCACCTATAAGAATACAAGGCGGTACATCGATGTTCTCCCGAAACTGGTGAGGGGTTACAATCGAGCCTATCATCGGAGTATAGAGAGAGCCCCCATTACCGTAACCCAACGCAATGAAGCCCAAGTCCGGCGTGTCTTGTACCCCAGGCCATCGCAGCGAACGACGAAGGCGGTGTATAAGGTCGGGGACCCTGTACGGATCAGTAAAGTCAAGGGCAAGTTCGAGAAAAGTTACTTGCCCAACTGGAGCGATGAGCACTTCCTGATTAAACGGCGCCTATCCCGACAGCGGCGAGTCTATGAACTGGAAGATCTCCAAGGGGAAACGTTGCTGGGGACGTTTTACGAGACGGAATTACAGCCTGTTGTAAAAACACAGCAAGACTACTACACGGTGGAGCAGATTTTGAAAACGTGAATTCATTTCGTGAAATGGCAAGGTTGGCCCAGTTCCTTCAATTCCTGGGTCGCGGCCAACCAGGCGAAACGACTATAAAGCCAGACACCACTGCCGTCCTCCTTCATTCCACGCCCGACCACAGTGCTATGGACAAACAGCAGCTGCCTCTGAACACAGCGTCTCCCAAAACGCGCAAAGCACAAGTGGGCTTTGGGGTGCTATTGCTAACCCTGCTGAGTGTGTTGTACGGAGGTGTGTTTTACGACGTAGCCTATGTCAGCACGTTACTTAACCAACTGAGAACACCAGGCACCAGTGAAACCGGTCTACAGAGAGCACCAGTCGTATCGAGCCCAGTCACCACCACCACACCCCGTGTACAAGCCACGTCGAGCTCCACACCAAGCTCTACACCTACACCAAGTACGCCCACTACGTCTGAACACCCACCGGATTTCATCCCTCACAGTGAACCGACAACGACGAACCACGTTGTACCCACCCCCAGCACCATCCCTGGCAGTGAACAGACAACGACGACCGACGTTGTACCCACCACCACTCCAGTTCACTCGTACGAAATTTACAAGAGCGGGTTACCACGACAACGGATACACCTCGAACCATGGACCCTGGGTGGCAGCATCCCTTCACTTGCGTCATCGCAGGACCGACGGGCTCCGGCAAAACGCACTTCGTCAGGAAGCTCCTTCAACACGCCGACAGCATGATCACCCACCCATTGCCCGAGTCGTGTGGTGTTACGGAGAATGGCAGGAAGCGTATGCAGCAATGCCCCACATCACGTTCGTGGAAGGCCTACCCAACCTGGCCGATTTGGAACCCGACACCTTGGTGGTTCTGGATGATCTCATGGCGGAGACGGATGCACGGGTCACCCAACTCTACCAAAGGCAGCCATCATCGACGGCTCAGCATCATCTACATTGTGCAGAATCTGTTCAGTAAAAACAAAGAACATCGGAATATCAGCTTAAATGCCCACTACCTGGTGGTCTTCAAAAACCCGAGAGATACCACTCAACTGCTGCACCTGGCGAGACAGATGTATCCCGGCCGCACACCGTTTGCGTTGGAAGCCTTCAAAGATGCCACAACCCCTCAGCACGGGTATATGCTCTTCGACCTCAAGCAAGCCACCCCCAACCACCTTCGACTACGGACCGGCATGTTTCCCGGAGAGGCCCACCACGTGTACATGCAAAAATAATGTAAACACACCCACAGTGGCTCCCCCAGCTGGGGTCTGTGTGTTTGATGATGGGGAATAATAAAAAGAATGAATACCACAGCAGGGTTGACTTTGTCTCTGAGGTAGATAAAAAGAGCAGCGTTGTGGGTTCTGGCATTAGTTGTACAGGATGTCTGCGCGAGTACGGAAGCACACTCCCACGCTCCGTGTATTGAAGACGGCCCCACCCGAGTTAGTCCATTGTACGCGGTGCGGACCCTGACCTTGTACGCTGTCTGTGCGACATCGGGTACAACCTGTTAAAAGGCAACGTACCACTGACTCCGGCTCAGAAGACCAAGTTGGCCAAGCATAAGACAGGTCTCCGAACCCTAGTCCAGAAGCGGGTCCCTCAAACACAAAAGAAAAAGGTGTTACAGAAAGGCGGCTTTCTCGGGGCCATCTTAGCACCGTTGGCCGCTTCTGTGTTGGGTCCAGTATTGGGTGGACTCTTCGGCCGACAATGAACCACACGAAAAAAATGGTCCTCGTCGAACCACGGTTCCTGCGAAACCTCCAATCACCCTACCCTGTCCCACCTACGGTGAAGACCATAAACAGCCTCGATGGAGAGATGCAACAGATCTTACAGAGACCGGGGTTAAGCGACAGTGAGAAAGTACAACGGTACAATGAGACGCTTCAACGGTACATGACGTTCATGGACCAATACAAAACTCGCTCTACCCCAGCAACAGCACCACCACCACCACCACCACCACCACCACCACCACGTGACAGACCGCCGACCTCAGCACCGTTCCAACAGCCGCCATTACCAGGGTTAGCCCCTACAACCCCACAGTGGGTGGAAGACGAAGTGCTGAAGAGTGTACCTGCATCGTTCAAGAAACAAGCTGGCCTGGTATTACAACGGATGAAACAGAATCCTAACATGACTTGGAATGATAAAGGCGAACTCCTGGTACAGAATCAGGTGGTCCCCGGGACCCACATGACGGATTTAGTGAATGATCTGATGCGTCAACGCAGGTCGCACACGGATCCTCGAGGATGGGAGGTCTTCGCTCAAGGCTTGAAAGACATGCATGTACCACAGGAATTGGTGGGGAACCCCCACCGCTGGGCCTTTATGCAGCGTGACTCACCGACTCGTGCACCACGACTCTCACCACAACCTTCTTGGGAAGCCGACTGGGAACCGGAGTCACCCCCAAAACTCCACCACCACCACAACGGGCACCTTCTTTTCAGACCTTTAAAAAACCACCCTCGACCAGGACACCCCACATCTCCAGAGCCGTGACACGTAGCAAGTCAACGCGACGAACACGACGCCGGACGCAACCGCCCAAGGCCTGGAACACCTATTAAAACCAACAGCAGCAGCAGGACAGCTCAGTCGCCATGTTTTACCTGACCCTACCCAGTAACAGTTCGCTGGATGTGTTTCCTGACAACACCGTGGCCAAGTACGTCACCCAGTTACCGCAACCGTTACATTTACCTGGCCGGTGGGAATGTGGCCTCGTGGATATCCAATACCCTTACTCGTGGTACAACGTGCGAGCCAATGAAGTGTGGTACGAGGTGACCTACGAAGGCAAAAACACCCGCCTCACCCTGCCCGAAGGCCAATACGATACCCCCAAGGAGTTCATGGGTGGGCTGTCAAGACTGTGCATTATAAGGCTCTACGGGAGGTGACGAATACTTCGAAACCCATCAAAGCCTATCCCTTCAAGAATCACGTGGACTTCGATTACAACGCACACAACGACAAGGCAGAGCTTATCGTGACCGGCAAGGCGAGTGTCGTACCGAGTCCTATCCTACAGCAAATGCTGGGTTTCGATCTAAAGACGTTCGCCGGTCCCACCGAACACCATGGCGAGATGCCGATGGATATGAAGTCGGGTATGTACGGACTCTACGTCTACTCGGACGTGGTGGACAACCACATCGTGGGCGATATCAACACACCTCTGTTACGGGTGGTCCCCATTAAAAAGACGTATGGAGGTCAAGTCACCCACAGTTTCACCCACATGCTCTACTTGCCCGTACGACAAACTGACATCAACACGATCACGGTGGATATAAGAGATGACACGGGACGACCGGTGGCATTCGAACGAGGAAAAGTGGTGCTGACACTTCATTTTCGACAAGCACGTGCTCCCCACTTTGCATAATGAAAGTACCTTACGAGTGCGATGCACGCAGCTATGCCGACTATTATGCCCAACAGGCCGGGGGTGGCTTTCCGGTCTTTAGCGGTGCACGCATGCAACGAGGACATGGACTGGGGAACATACTCGGCAGCATCGTCAAAACGTTCCTGCCCTTGGTGACGCGTGGGGTGAAAGCAATGGGCAAACAAGCGGTACGCAGTGGACTGCAAGTGGCTGGTGATGTCTTGGGGGGTACGGCACCCAAAGAATCCTTGAAACGGCGGGCCAAAGAAGTGGGAGGCGTCTTGGTGGCCAAAGCACAACGCACCGTAGGGAATAAAAGAGCTGCCCCACCGAGACCACGCACCAGTCGACGACCGACCCAGCGACGACGCACATCGAAGAAGACAAAGGATATCTTTTCTTAAAACATGTCCTTGATCCACGCCGAGTCCTGCCCCGCCACCAACAGTGAATTTGATTTGTGGACCGTGCCGCCCACACAGACCAGTGTCGAACAAGGATTATGGGTGGAGCATCTCCCGCTCTCCAGCATCAACGAAACCGGGCCCATCGAGTTCACCATCAGCAATGCGGATACGGGCTATGTGGATTTAGCCCATACATACTTGTATGTGAAAGCCACCAGAATCGCTGACCAAGCAACGGTGGGCCCGACGAATCTCTGGCTGCACTCGATGTTTCAGCAGGTGGATATTTTTCTCAGCGACAAACTCATCAGTGACTCCACCAACACGTACCCCTATCGAGCCTACATCGAGACACTGTTGTCGTATGGCCGAGAGGCTAAAAAATCTCAGCTGACAACCGCTTTATTCTACAAGGACACGCCCGAGCACATGGACACGGTGGACAATGGGGGATATAACAAGCGGAAGGCTTTCACTGCGAACAGTGCCTCGGTGGATATGATGGGTCGACTGCACGCAGACATGTTCATGCAAGACCGGTACCTCTTGAACAAGATCCCCATCAAAATCCGACTGATACGGCCGCCTCCGACCTTCGACTTGATGGCCACAAACGTAGAGGGGCATGCAGCGGACTATAAGATTGTCATCCAAGACGCAGTCCTGTATGTCCGAAAAGTTAAACCGAATCCAGCCGTTCAATTGGGACACATGAAAGCCTTGGAAACAAAACCAGCCCAGTACCCTATCCGACGTGTACAAACCAAAGTGTTCTCTGTGCCTGCTGGAAATATGGGCGCCAACAAAGAAAACCTGTTCCTGGGGGAACTACCCAAGCGATTGATCCTGGCCTGTGTGGAAAATACCAGTTTCAGCGGAGCCTACCCAGAGAATCCGTTTGACTTTAAACATTTCGGCATCAATTTTGTGGCCCTGCATGTGGATGGACAACAGGTGCCAGCCACGGCCTTAACACCGAACTTTGGGCGGAGGAATTTCATTCGAGCCTATCAGAGCCTGTTTACAGCCACCGGTCAAATCAACCAGGACGAAGGGAATATGATCAGTCGGGAGGACTACGCGAACGGATACACGTTGTTCTGTTTCGATCTGACCCCCACCTTAGAGAACGACCATCAGCTGGCCCTGGCCAAGCAAGGCAACTTACGGTTGGAAATCCACTTTGCACGAGCCCTGGCGACCACCGTCAATGTGATCTGCTACGCCGAGTTTGACAACATCATTCAAGTGGACAAGGCGCGCAACGTCCTGTGTGACTTCTCCACCTAACATGGATACAGACCAGATAACCACCGTGCTGGAGAATGACCCAGAGACACGTATGGTCTTTCAAGGGGTGTTCGCCCGAGATGTGTTCCCATTAGACCGTATGTATCCTGCTGCTTACGTTCTCAACACGGACCCGATGGATCGGCCCGGTGAACATTGGGTGGGCGTGTACTTGACAGAACAGCAGGGCGAATACTTTGACCCGTACGGCCTGCCACCCCTCCATCCCGATTTAACAGACTTCATGGATCAAGGCACAGAGACGTGGTGTTGGAACAGTCAAACGTTGCAAAGCCTGACCAGTGGCGTGTGCGGACAGTATTGCTTGTTTTACCTGTACCATCGATGCCGGGGAAGACCCTTATCTACCATCGTACAGATGTTTGACGAGTATCCCAAGGCCGAGGACCGCGATGTACTCGTATATGACTGGGCCGCCCATCATTTCAATGTACAAGCCCCGTTCTGGGCTTAAGTTCTTTCAATGTACACACGCCCGCTGTTCTGGGCTTAAGTTTACAAGCCCCTTGTTCTGGGCTTCAATGTGCAAGCCCCTTGTTCTGGGCTTCAGTACTTTCAATGTACAAGCCCCTTGTTCTGGGCTTCAGTTTTCACGTGGTTGTTCTCACGTTGTTGTTGTTCACTGAATAAAAAAAATGAGATCTCACCAAAAAACCCTGTCTTGTGTGTTTTATTCATAATGCATCAATGCCCAATGTGGAGATTCAGTCAAACTGAAATCAGTGGTGTAGGATGGGGCCAAAATGTAACCCATCAAGGTTAGAATGCAAGAGCACTATAGTAAAATAGAGAGCCAATGAAATCAGCCCACAGACCAAGTACGTGTTTTGGTCTATGTTTGGAGCGGGCATTTCATTGAGGTGCGTGTATACGATGAGTGAAGACTCGTCCAACACGTCTAGATTATGTTTATGACTATAAGTTCTAGGTAACCCATCAAGGTTAGAATGCAAGAGCACTATAGTAAAATAGAGAGCCAATGAAATCAGCCTACAGACCAAGTACGTGTTTTTGGTCTAGGGTTGGAGCGGGCATTTCATTGAGGTACGTGTATACGGTGAGTGAAGAGACTCGTCCAACACGTATAGATTATTACTATAAGTTCTATGAGCATAATGCATGAAACTGGTTTTGAACACCGTATTAGCCAATCAGTGGCCTAGAATGGAGCCAAAGGTAACCCATCCATGTCCAGAAAACATTACCCGGGTGTACAAGAACCCAGATGTAGGCGCGGACGTTAGCGAAAGCACACCGTGAGTACCCCAATTCGATTGGCTGATTGTTCGACCGCTGATTGGTTCTTTTTCTCGACCACTGATTGGCTCTTTTTCTCGACCGCTGATTGGTCCAAATGGAACTGCCCATCTTTCCCAGGTTCATTTACAATCCCTATTTTTGTGCTCAAGCTCTGACTATAGCGATGCCGCAACATTGTCTCATTGGACATTGGACCGTCTGACCTGGAGGTGACCCTTTGACCTTTTGACCCGCGTCCGCGCGGGCACTGGCGGGGATGACACGCGCGCTGCGGCCGGAGAACCCGCGCGCGCGCTGCGGGGCGCCGGGGCGGGGGAACACCCCGGAGGGTTGAACATACGGACGTCTAAGAGGAAACATTGGAACTCTTCTATGTTTGGAGGTAGCTTTAGTGAAAAACCCGGAAGTGACGTCACAACCCACACGTGACCTGCGCAGCAGAATGGAAACGACACCCTAGTGTAACTCCCTCACCTAGGCTTCACATGGATACATCACTCGATACCATCGACCCACTAGGGGCCCACCTGCACCCCAACACGTTAATTTCTATACTACGACCAGACTGCGCATGCGCAGAATGCCGCTAGTTCAACCCAACACCCAGCCCATCAGATGCCCCTCCACGAATGCTTCACTTGGATACCTCATACGACCCCATTGGCCCATTCGTGGCTCCCCTAGCTCCAACACGTCTAGCGGGACCCATACAGGGTCCAGTTTTCGACACTAGGTGACCACATCCCGACAGAAATGGCCAGTTTTCGACACCGGATGTGCCGCCATCTTGAACATACGTGCCGCCATCTTGGATATGTCCCATAATGCACCGGGTCAAAATACTCGCTTCTGATTGGACGAGTGCTGTGTGACGGATTTGAAAAACTCGCTTCTGATTGGACGAGAGCTCCGCATTGCATCTGCGCATGCGCAGAATGATATTCCTAGCGCACACCCAACCCATTAGATGCCCCTTCACCTAAGCTCCACTTGGATACCTCACTCGACCCCATTGGATCATTAGGGACTCCCCTACATCCCAAAACGTCTATGCGCATGCGCAGAATGGTGACAACGCCCGAGCCGCTAGTCCAGTCAGATGCCCCTTCACCTAGGCTTCACTTTGATACCTCACTCGACCCCACTGGACCATTATTGGCTTCGCTAGCTCCAACACGGCTATTTCCATACCCTTGGGCCACCGCGCATGCGCAGAATGCTGATAGTTCAAAGCCACTAGTCCAGTCAGATGCCACATAAGCTTCACTTTGATACCTCACACGACCCCATTGGACCATGAGTAACTCCCGTACATGCCAACACGGCTATTTTCATACCCTTCGGCCACCGAGCATGCGCAGAATGCCGATAGTTCAACCCCACACCCAGCCCATTAGATGCCCCTTCACATAAGCTTCACTTTGATACCTCATACGACCCCATTGGACCATTATTGGCTTCGCTAGCTCCCAACACGGCTATTTCCATACCCTTGGGCCACCGCGCATGCGCAGAATGACGCTATTTCAAACCCACTAGTCCAGTCAGATGCCCCTCACATAGGCTTCACTTTGATACCTCACTCGACCCCACTGGACCAGTAGTAACTCCCCTAGCTCCAACACGGCTATTTCCATACCCTTGGGCCACCGCGCATGCGCAGAATGACGCTAGTTCAACCCACACCCAGCCCATCAGATGCCCCCTCACATAGGCTTCACATTGATACATCACTCGACCCCACTGGACCAGTAGTAACTCCCCTAGCTCCAACACGGCTATTTCCATATCCTTGGGCCACACGAGTTGTCTCCCTTGCGTCAATGTGTGCAGATGGCGCCATGATCGACGCCGTGCTGTGGAAAGGGCGTCCCCACACCATCCTGG
>JAVTVY010025664.1:0-10769 GCA_036873755.1 Hanleya hanleyi
ACCATCATTCCACCAACCCTAACCCTGTCCGCCCTGTCCCGCACACCACCATCATTCCACCAACCCTAACGCGCCCATGTTGGATGTGAATTCGGTATATCTGAAATCGCCCGCGCAGTATATGATTAAATATATACCATTATCTCCACTGTTGACGTCATCGTTGTAGGGACATTTCCACCTGGGCAAGCTCATTATAACGATAGAGGGGGTAAGGAAAGCCCACGTCGCTCCCTGTACAATGGGTAATCTGGAAGTATATGATAGCATATAGAAAAATGACAGACAATGCCAAGGGAGTTAAACCACCCATACTCATCGTTAGGCTGTGCTGTGACCGAAGTTGAATCAATTCCGGTGATATCTTGTCGATTTTAAAGAAAATTGGCATCGGTGTTTAAAAACGAGAGATCCTGAAGGATTTTGGCGCCCACCATTGTCCGATAATTGTAAGCTAGTGACAAGAGGATCTTTTTGTCCATTGTTACTGAGAACAAACGATTGATTTGTAATTTTGTTTACAGAATTTCAAATCTGAGCGAAAAAGATCGAAAAAGGGACACTGGAAAACACCAAGATAACATCTTTCTAAGTTTAAGGAGTTTCAAGATTTCTAGAAACTGTACTTATGTCAGTTGTAATAGTACAAGAGATAAGAGCAAAGTTAGTCTTCGTTTTGTAGTATTTTTTTTGCACGTGTCATCATTGGGTACTGGAAGCGAAGACAAATGTCTTTGACCCTTTGACATGAGCTATGAAACATACTTAAGATTTTATAATTATGAACGAATGCTAATTCTGTTCTGTTTACTGGGCTAGTTTGAGATATCTCTTTTAAGATACCATGCTCGAAAATAGTAACATGGTACAATATTTAATACTGAAGGGATCCGCACAGTAATGTTGAAACTTCGAAAGTGTCTGAATCCTGATTATCTCCCTTGGATCGAAACACGCAGTAGTCTAAAGTTGTCGAGTTGTAACGTTGTGTCACAAGAGTGACGTCACTTCATGTAGCCGATCCGTCGGCAGACGAAACAGTTCACTGGACTAAGAAAACTGATTTAAAATTTGAAGAAATACATTTTAATTCCGAATTATTTGAACTCCTTGATATGGAAGGTGAAGGTATGGATATTCTCTATAGTCACTATATAGAATATGTCCCACTGTTTGATCCGCCGACTCGTGTGATGCAACGTCACAACTCGGGAATACCGTACTAATTTTAAGCGTAACTTGGATTTTCGAATCGGACAAAAAAAGGCATCTTGCACAATTAGGCCCCATGTGGGACCTGTGTACCAAATTTCAGAAAGAATACATGAAGTAGTTCCTGAGAATTGACGATAACAATGTTTCAAGGGAAAATTCAAGATGGTCACCTGGCGGCCGACCAAAAAAGGTATCTTGCACAACAGGACCACAAGGGGAACCTGTGTACCAAATTTGAGGAAGATCCATGCAGTACTTCTTGAGAAATCACGATAAAGTTTCATGGGAAATCCAAGATGGGCGCCTGTTGGCCATATTGGATTTTCGAATCGGACCGAAAAAGGTATTTTGCACAACTAGACCCCAAGGGGAACCTATGTACCAAATTTGAGAAAGATCCATGCAGTACTTCCTGAGAAATCACGATAACAAAGTTGCATGGGAAGATCCAAGATGGCCACCTGGTGGCCATATTGGATTTTCGAATGGGACCAGAAAAGGTATCTTGCACAACTAGACCACAAGGGGAACATGTGTACCAAATTTGACAAAGATCCATTCAGTAGTTCCTGAGAAATCTCAATAACAAAGTTTCAAGGGAAAATCCAAGATGGCTGCCTGATGGACACATTGGATTTTCGAATCGGACCAGAAAAGGTACGTGTCTTGCACAACTAGACCCTAAATTTGAGAAAGATCCATGCAGTACTTACTGAGAAATGACAATAAAGTTTCATTGGGAAATCCAAGATGGCTGACTTGTGGCCATATTGGATTTTCGAATCGGACCAGAAAAGGTATCTTGCACAACTAGACCCCACGGGGAACCTGTGTACCAAATTTGAGAAAGATCCATGATGTAGTTACTGAGAAATCGCGACAACAAGGTTTCATGAGGAAATCCAAGATGGCTGCCTGGTGGCCATATTTGATTCTCGAATCGGACCAGAATACGTATCCTGCACAACTGGACCCCACGGGGAACATGTGTACCAAATTTGAGAAAGATCCATGCAGTAGTTCCTGAGAAATCGCGATAACAAGGTTTCATGGGGAAATCCAAGATGGTCGCCTTGTGGCCATATTGGATTTTCGAATCGGACCAGAAAAGGTATCTTGCACAACTGGACCACAAGGGGAACCTGTGTACCAAATTTGACAAAGATACATGCAGTATTTCCTGAGAAACCACGATAACAAAGTTTCTTGGGGAAATCTAATATGGCCGCCTGGTGGCCATATTGGTTTTCGATTCGGACCGAAAAAGGTGTCTTGCACAACTACACCCTAAGGGGATCCTGTGTACCAAATTTGAGAAAGATCCATGCAGTACTTCCTGAGAAATGACAATAACAAAGCTTCATGGGGAAATCCAAGATGGCTGCCTGGTGGCCATAATGGATTTTCGATTCGGACAAGAAAAGGCATCCTGCACAACTAGACCCCAAGTGGAACCTGTATACCAAATTTGAGAAAGATCCATGCAGTAGTTTCTGAGAAATCGTGATAAAAAGGTCTCATGGGGAAATCCAAGATGGCTGCCTTGTGGCCATATTGGATTTTCGAATCGGACCAGAAAAGGTATCTTGCTCAACTAGACCCCAAGGGGAACCTGTGTACCAAATTTGAGAAAAATCCATGAAGTAGTTCCTGAGGAAACTCGATAACAAGGTTTCATGGGGAAATCCAAGATGGCTGCCTGGTGGCCATATTGGATTTTCGAATCGGACCAGGAAAGGTATCTTGCACAACTAGACCACAAGGGGAACCTGTGTACCGAATTTGGGAAAGATCCATGCAGTAGTTCATGAGAAATCGCGATAACAAGGTTTCATGGGGAAATCCAAAATGGACACCTTGTGGCCATATTGGATTTTTGAATCGGACCAGAAAAGGTATCTGCACAACTAGACCCCAAGGGGAACCTGTGTACCAAATTTCAGAAACATCCGTGCAGTAGTTCCTGGGAAATCGCGATAACAAGGTTTCATGGGGAAATCCAAGATGGCCGCCTTGTGGCCATATTGGATTTTCGAATCGGACCAGAAAAGGTATCGGCACAACCAGACCCCAAGGGGAACCTGTGTACCAAATTTGAGAAAGATCCGTGCAGTAGTTCCTGAGAAATCGCGATAACAAGAATTGTTTACGGACGGACGACGGACGGACGGACGGACGACGGACCACGGATGAAAAGCGATTTGAACAGCCCACCATCTGGTGATGGTGGGCTAAAAATGCATGTTCACAATATACCATACCGAAGTTAGGTACATGTTGAATATGTATTATAAATGAAATGCTATTCTCTACGTATTATAAGTACGAGTGCTCATTCACCCCCATGAGTTCATTCACCCCCATGGGTTAGTTTGTAGGGATAGGGAGATCGCGTGGCCTTTCTACACTACTCATCGCGCTTGCGCAGTCGACCCATTCTACTGTAGGGTGTAAGCCTGGCCCATGGAATCGCAGTTAGCGAAAACCCCAGGTCTCTCGCCCCACCCTATCACGCGCCACACCTATAGGGATAGGGAGATAGCGTGCCCTTTCTAAACTACTCATCGCGCTTGCGCAGTCGACCCATTCTACTGTAGGGTGTAAGCCTGGCCCATGGAATCTCAGGTAGCGAAAACCCCAGGTATCTCGCCCCACCCTATCCGGCGCCACACCTATGCGACCTGCTGTGCATGAGTAAAGTGGAGGAGGAGAAGTAGGCAGTGAGTAAACTGGAGGAGGAGGAGGAGTAGGACACGCCACGGATTATACTAGGGAGATTATACTGTTATTTGAAACCTAGTCAAGCAAACTGACAGTGACGCCTTTGCTGCAACATGCTGGAGTGAATGAATAAACAAAACTTCATAATTAGGGAGTTGTGACATTACGGTCATCAGAGAGATACTGTACGTTCGCTTTCCAGACTACCGATCTGCTACTTTGTATTTCATTGGAGGCCCTTTGGCCGAGTGGTTTGGGTAGCCGGCACATAGTGCTGGGGATTAAGGATGTCCGCTGGTGGTAAATCAAAGTGATTAACTTTTTGAATAATGTGTGTTATTGCATTCACAATTGTGAAATATGAGGAAAAACAAAGAAACAAATATAGGTTGGTGTGCATTTTTAGCTGTAGGCAACGTTAAGTTGACTGACCCATGCTTAATTTGATAACCCATAAAACATAGGAAATACATGTAGCCCTAGTTTTGAAGCATATTCATGAAAACTTCATATAATTAGTATTTAACTTTTTCTTATATTTTGTTTGCAGATAATCACAATGGCTGTCAAACTTTATCAAATTGGATGGATGTTGCTGTGCAAAATTCTCGGCTAGAAGGCTTTGAAAGGAAATCCCTATCTGTTAACCTAGGAAAGGGAGATAATCCAATAGAAAAAAAACAGGCAAAATGGCTGCCAAAGCCACAAACCACCAGCGGACATCCTTAATCGGGTGGTATCACTTTCGAATCCTAAATGGGACTTGACCAATTTTCAGCACTAGAATCTGTGCTATACTAAGATAGTGTCATCCCAAAATAACGAAAATATTGTTTATACGATCACTTTCAACATGCCAAAATAAATTGTTCCTATGTATTTAGCTGTCGGAGCGGTGTCATTGTAGTCATCAAAGGGGTATTGTATGTTCATTTTCAAGACTACTGACCCGCTGCTTCCTATTTTGTGGGAGTCCCGGTAGTCGAGTGGTTTGGATCGACGAAATAACAGTGCTGGTGATTAGGTGCCTTACTCTGGTGGTCGATCGTTTGAATCCCGCATGGGGCTCGACCAATTTTCAGCACTAGTACGTGTGCTGCATGTAAAAACTACAACTGTATGTAATATCTCAGAACAACACGTCATGGAATTTTGGACTCCCTTCCACTCGAAAACATAACTCAATTTTGTGATTCACGAAATATTCCTGACTGTAATCAGACAATCGCTTCGTTTGTTATTTACCAGCACTGATCTGTAGTGATCCACTGAAGATCTGGACTTACCGTGTTCCAATCGTGGTCTGTAAAAGGGTGCACAAGCCCGACACAAAGAAAATAGTGCTGATTATCTCACTCAGTCCGAGATGATCTCCGGCCATACAAAGATGTGGTGCCAGCAGCAGCGGTACCGACAAGGTGCCCCCAAACATAGTCAAGTAGTGCTGGAATGGTGCAAAATGGTGAGAAAGTTTCAGAATGGAAGTGGTGCGATTATTCGACCCATTTAATAATAATAATAATGATCTTTCTTTACCCTCGGTAGCCAGTTTGGCTATAAGCCAATCTTCCACTGGGCCGAGCACATTCATACACAGAAACATATCTCACAATCATACATCTGGTTTTTCAGTGTGGGAGGAAAGCCGGAGTACCCGGAGGGAAACCCACGAGCACGGCCTGGGTCCAGAAGCCCAATCTCACATACGACCGAGTTGACGCCATGCGGAATCGAACCCGGGCCGCATTGGTGAGAGTCCGAGGTGTTAACCACTGGACTAACCGTGCCCCCCATTTAAGAAAGGAGGTTGTGCGATTCGGTCCCCAATAAGATGACCCTTGAATGCCAAAATGTTCCATTGAGTCAAAACACGTTATCCTGTTTCCTGCATGAAGAAACATTTAGACAATGGGTTGAAGGATTCCTGAATGACAGCGTCTTATAGTACCACATTACAGAATTGCCGACTATGTGGTGAAAACATTATCTTAGGTCTCATGAAAATGAGTGTTGTTTATCTAACATACTAAATACCATGTGCGTTTCTATCAGCAGATGTCAATGGTTTTGACCAATCAGCAGCGTTATCGGCCGTGTTAGGTCATCAGTTGATTCAAAGAACTGAAGGAACAACTTCGTGTTTCTGACATTTGAGGAAAATCGACGCCACCAAGTCGAGATGGAACGCATATATTTGCCCCAAATTCACAAGGAGATACCAGACCAACTTCGTTTACACTGGAAATTGCGTATTCTGCGACAGGACAAACATCGACACTGCAAACGTCTGCATCCGGCGAGACTAGCTAAAGTTCACACCAGACAATTTCACTTGACAGCTACCGGTAGACTTGCTGGTAAGTCTGGAGTTTCTTCTGATACTTGATCTTCTTTAGAAAAAGTGTCCCCTACTATCCAAGTTAAAACATAAACTTGGCCTTACTTTTTGGTAACTGAACCGGATGAATGTCGCATCATGGTCAGCAATCCAGGAGAGACTCTTTAACCCTACCTGGAAAGGTGGGGCCATTATGGCCCCCCTACCAAACTTTCTGCGCTATCTCCGGAACGACGAAAAATGGAGTGCTGAAACTCCGAGACTTTATAGTTTATCATATTGAGGTCATTTTAAGCCATTTGCATAACCCCCTGAGCAGAGGATCATGCGAAAATTCAAGATGGCGGCCACGTAGGGTACCAGAAAAGTGATGTTTTTGTCATATTTCTTCAAGATTTCTGCTTTTCGGCGATGAAAAGTGGGCAAAAAATATTTTATTTCACATCACATTAATATTTACTAATTTATCATGCAGTTTTTGCGGAGAAATTGCATAAATAAAAAATTCAGAAAATCCGACAGAAAAATCGACCAAAAAATGCCGTTTTTGAAAATGACGTCACTTTGACTTCATCAAAGCGGCCATCTTGGATTTTTTTACATTTTCTGGTAGAGCTTGACCGAAGGGTATAGTATGGCAAGTTTCAGCTCCCTAGCTCAAGGGATAAGAAAAATAATTCGGGGGAGGTCCCAAAAAGCCCAGGCCAGATAGGGTTAAGGTGGCTCCCTGGTTACAAGAATGGCAGTCCTGCGCAGCTTTTTGCGCATAACAATTACCTCCATTGTAATCGCACTCTTGTGCGCGAATGGATAGAATGAGATACTGTGACATGCAGCGTTTACTAAGTATCCCATTGCATTGTTGCGACTTCATGCAAAATGGTGGGAAAAAATGTGGGCGTAGGTAGATTCGGAGCCCTATTCATGCCCTTTTTGGATGGCGACCCACCTTATATTTGAGTTATTAAAAAACTACATACTTCAAGGAATACATAGTCAAAAATGAGAAAATTGACATGGCTTTTGAATATTCTGAAAACAATTATGTTTTACATAGTAATCACATTGTACCGATGTGCCACAGGTACACGTTATACAAGCAGAAAATTAGAAAAAAAAGTAATACGCCATGCCCCAATTTTTATATCATTTTCTGATATTGGATGGACTTCCTGAGCTATACAAAAATATGAGAAAAATGGCATGACTGCATCTAAATTAGGGAGCCACCTTAACTTAAGAATGATCTACGCCTACACCAAAATCTCACCATCGGAGAGTTCGTTACTGTTTCCGCTATTTTCAAGAGGGTGATGTGTAAAGCGTTTCCTCAGAGATGGGAAAAGCTGGATGGTTATCTTACGAATATTGTTGAAATGTTCACCAGATAATGATTATCATTTTATGGTTAGGCCTATCACTATGCATTCTCGACCAAGGCAGCAGACGTTCTTGTTCACAAAATTGTCAAAGTGAACTGGCCACGAAGGAACAATTGTATTTGTGAACAGCTGTCACATGTTTGGACGGAGCGAGAGAAAATGGCACAGAGGTATCACCGAATTCTGAATATAATATTCTTCTATAAATCTATCTGAAAAATAGATCAAGGTCAGTCATCTTCAATAGAGTGGAAAGTTACTCAAGTTGAGTGAAAATGTCACTCAAGTATTGAGTGGGATCAATTTCCCCTCTTACTTGAGTGAAATTTCACTCAATTTTTTTTAGAGAGTTATATGAATTTGGAGACCCTAGCTATAATCCTTCGGAAATATTGCAAATACCAGAATTTGGCCTTGACAAAATAGGTCACGGTCAGTCAGTTTGAATTGGTTTCTGACCCGTCACAAGCTGCATAGAATAAACTTTAGAATAGAATAAACTTTATTGCTCACTTATGCCCGAAGGCTAAAGGCACGACATATAAAGATACAATAAAAACACACACATGTACATAAGACAGAGCAGTAAGCTCAGGTTCAACAGAACGTTATCAGATTGATATGGCATATAATGGCATAAAGTGGCAGGGGTGGTTCGTTCATAAATATTATAAGGATCTATACCTTACTGACAGCACCCAGAATTACTACTTTGTGACACAGGGCATGCATTCATATATAAATCTACCTACAGCATTAATGACAACCAGCTGGTTACAGGTCATAAGTAGTTTTAGGGTATATTCGCAAGGTCTAAAAAGACTATAGCAGAAAAAGTCCCTGATGACATTTAACATACTTTCCCTTTCTTTTTACCTCCGTCGATCAGACGGAGGTCTAGGAGCGCAACGTGAAATCTCCCGCCAAATAATTGTCATATGGGGAACCCACGACTCATAGTATTTCCAATAGGGATCGTCATGGTTCCCGACGAAATCTTGAATCTTTTCTTTGGACACAAATGAATGCTTACGTCACAAAAGGTGTGTATCCTTTGCAGCGCTTCCCCCGGGTCTCTTTATTCGAGGGTACTAAATTCGCGCGTGTATAGCTTCGCGCTGGTACAGATGGCCGGTATGCGCAAACGAAGACAAACCTGCGCTTTCATAAAAAGTAAATTTTCACGAAAGAAAAACTCGCATTCCAGATAGTATAATTGGAAACTTCCTCGAGAATCTCTGAATCGGCAAAAAGATAAAGGACGAGTGTCATTCACCAGGATGCGAGTCGGAAGTGAGAAGTCAAATTCAAAGTCAGAGGTCAAAAACGTAAAACTCCGAAGAACTCTCTCGGCTTTTTCTTTTCTTTTTTTTTTAGTTGGGGGGTGAGGGTTGGGGAGATAGCGACTGAAAAAATATATCTTCCCATGCTTCAATCGTTATCTGTGAATCCGATCAACAACCTAGCCGGATAATCTGTCAAAAATTATCCGTCGTCTGGGTAAGGTTGAAGGGTCATCGGAAGCTCGAACTGTGATACAGGCAAAAACTGTTGTTGTTGTAGTCTGGAAAAATAACTCTGCCTCATGAGGCGCTCTCTCGGCTTTTTCTTTTCCTTTTGTTTGAAGATAGCGACTGGAAATATATATCTTCCCATGATACTTCAATCGTGCGCTCATGAATTCCACGGAAAAGCGGACATTGCTAAACAGCCCTTTTTCGCATAAAATTCACTCCACATTCTGTCGTAGACTCTATAGCATGCTGTTTGTTCTATTCGCTTCCTATGATCCCCGGGAACAAGCCGATAATAGAGAAGATGTGTTTTAATAGCGAAATATTTTCCCCGCAATTTTTTAACATGAAGAACTCGGGAAATTCTAAATTGTCAAAGAAGAAAAATTGCACTTTACTGAAAACTATACTATTTTGAAACATCTGCAGAAAAGATATGCATGTGGCGGGAGCTGTATACTTTAGTAAAAATAAGAGGTCAGAGTTTTAATTTTCTAAGTAGAAGAGATAAATTCACTCTAGGAATATTTTTTTGAAGAAAATGTGTAATTAATAAAGCACTTTTACCGATAAGATTTAAAAAGTGCACTCGTGATTCCATCACGATTTTTTGTCGATTCCGTCGCGGACTAGATTTAACCCCTGGGATGATCCAGTCGCGTTTTTCTCACGATGAAAAAATCTTATCATCCTTGGGTACTGTATGTTAGTAAGAGATGTCATATAAGAATAGTCAGATTGAAACAGAGCAGCAAAAAAATAGACAAGCAACACTAGTCAAGAGTCATGTCCGTTTCAGGTGATTCCGTCACGAACATTTCGAAGCATGATTTACTGAAAATGCTGGATCATCTGTAGATTTTTCATGGATCCGTAAACAGATGTCATATAGAATAGCAAACTAAACTTGAAACTACATGGGTATGACCACGGAACTTCCGAGTACATGACTTTGAATAAAGAAAAAGTCTTCCCAACGGTGATTCCGTCACGGTGGAATTCATGATCTGTGAATCCGATCAACAACCTAGCCGGACAATCTGTCAAAAATTATCCGTCGTCTGGGTAAGGTTGAAGGGTAATCGGAAGCTCGGACTGTGATACAGGCAAAAACTGTTGTTGTTGTAGTCTAGAAAAATAACTGGCATGCACTCTATGGAGAAGGGCCTCGTGAGGCACAAAGTGCAATTTTTGTTGTTGTTTATCTGCAAATCCGCTCAACTCGATGGGTATCTTTCACTTGTTCTCACAGTTGCCTGGCCTGTGTGATATTGGGTGGTCGAAGTCTACGTATAGTTTTTTTCAATAAATTATGGAAATTAATATAAACATATATTTTTTTAAATAGATTTTTTTATAAGTGTATTTCTCTTTCATCTTTGGCTCAATTAAAGTCTTTCTCTAAAATGTGAAGCCGAGTTAATACAGTTTTTAATTATCTACCAAACCCTGTCCTCTATGACATAGAATAAAAGAGAAGTTGGGAATAGAACCGCTCAACACAGTCATTTCTAAACATCAAGTTGTACATAAGTATTTTTACTTACTCTGTACAAGCTGAGGGCATTTTTGTGGCTTTTAAAAATTTTGAGATTTTTG
>JAVTVY010025665.1:0-107385 GCA_036873755.1 Hanleya hanleyi
AGGCTTGCTACAACATACTTATGAGACACATCCAGTACACTCATGACACTTGCTGGATAGCCTCACTCTCAATATCCAAACCATGTTTTTTTTCTCCCCCTCTGCAGGCTTCTAGCTAGTCAAGAGTCTCAGTGTCTTTGACATTGCACTCCCTATTTTGAAATGAGACTCCCTAAAATCTGGAAATTTAACATGGAACTGAGACCAACCTCTATCTCCTCCACCCTATAATAACCGCATATATATTCTGAAAGCTTACATCATTGTACAATTACGGAACACATGCATTACACATCTTGGGAGGTAGTGACCACCCCCACGGAAGTGGGCCACATTATCGATCTCCCAAACTAAGCCTCACCCCACCTCATACCCTCCTGTATTAGAGAGCTTACATCATTGTACACTGCATGCTCAAATGCAGCCATCACATATCCTTCAGGAATCGTAACACAAGTGTAAACTGTATGTCATCTACATGTATGCTGCATGCAACCCCTAAATTTGCCTGAATTTGATTTTCTTGTTTTTCCAGTCCAAACCCTATTATGAGAGCACTTTCAATATGACGAAGGATGAACTTGAGGACCTACTGGGACACATAGAACGATGGCTGGAGAGAGATGATGCAGACATTGACAAAGCAGAGCAGTTGTTACGACAGTTGTGAAGCTTCTGAGGAACTATAAAGAACAGTATGAAAAACTAGTCACACTTAGAAAGATGGATAGGTTCCTGTTAAAGCGTTTCGAGGGCTCAGATGATGATATTAGGTTTTGGACTGGGTTTTATTCATATGATGCTTTCAAGATCTTCTGGACCCATTATGTTGAACAGAACAGTTGCTGTGTGAGGTACTGGGGTGCTCATAATGCTGAAACTAGAAGTAACACCAAATGTGGACTGAAGCGGAAGCTAGCAGCAGTTGATGAGCTGTTCATGGTTCTGGTGAAACTGAAGAGAGGAAGTGCAAACAAAGATCTGGGACAGCGTTTCGGACTCAGTGAATCTCCTGTATCCCGAATATTTGTAACATTGTTCAACGTGTTGTCTGCTGTTGATATCTGGTTATCTAGAAATAAAGTTAGGAAACACATGCCCCACTGTTTTAAGCCACTTTACAAAGCTGTCCGGGTGGTTGTGGACTGCACAGAAATTCGGTCAGAGCGGCCTTCAGATCTAGAGGTGCAGTGTGCAACTTACAGCTCTCACAAAAGTTGAAACAAATATAAGGCACTGATTGGCATTTCATCAAGTGGGATACAGACTTTCATAGGTCCATTGTTTGAAGGTTCCATCAGTGATAATGAAATCACTAATCAGACCAAACTACGAGATGTACACAAGCCAGGCGATGCTATGATGGCCGATCGTGGGTGGACTTGTGCTAACTGGTTGGCCAAGGAAGGTGTCCGATTCGTCACCCCGCATTTTCTACATGGAAAAACTCAGATGAATATCCCAGAACTCGTGGAAAGTGTCTCCATTGCAAGGGTCCGCATCCATGTAGAGAGATGCATGGGACGTATCAAGCAGTGGCAATTTCTGAAGAACGACATTCCACTCAATTTCTGGAACATGATTTCTGACATTTTCCAGGTCTGTGCTAGGTTGGCCAAGTTGCTGTCGTGGTTACAAGTCATTGTTCAAACTACATCCTGTTTTATTACCCCTCGGCAATTTTGGCCTCGGTATTGTCACCATGTACGTCCGTCTGTCCGTTACCGCATTTTAGGCAGAACCGCTCGAAACACAACCACCAAATTTTCAACACTTATTTATATAGTGCTAAGTCAGATGCCTATCGAAAATGGCTTCCCTCGGCCCATATTTTACAGAGTTCTGCCCCTTTACAGATTTTTTAATTTCTATTTCTGTCCTATATGCCTGAATGTTACCAACTAGATCTGCAAAACTGTATTCAGTATAGCTACATGTACTGTATTTTGGAAACTTTATATTGTTGTATTCTACAAGCCAACAAAGCATTACTCGCCTCGGCTTATGGATGTAATAATCTTCGATTTTGTTAGTTGAAGCTGAATGTACAAGTTATATCTGCAGATCCGTGTTCGGTACAGCTTATTCATCTTGATTCTTATTTCACAGAGTGCTAAGTCAGACGCCAATCGAAAGTGGCGCCCCTCGGCCCATACTTTACAGAGTTATATGCCTCTTACAGATATATTAATTTCTATTTCTGTCCAATATCCCTAAATGTAACAAATATCTCTGCAGAACTGTGTTCGATATAGCTACTATATTTATGCCCCCCCTCTAACTGGGGGCATATAGCGATCGCTTTGTCCGTCCGTCTGTCTGTCCGTCTGTCCGTCTGTCCATCCGTCCGTCCGTCCGTCTGTCCGTCCGAATTTCTTGTCCGGGCAATATCTCGGTTAATATTTGATGTAGTTGTGCAGCGTAGAGGTTTTTCCGAGTTCCGGTATCATTTTCAAGAGTTATGGCCCTTTTTCTGAAATCTCTGTGAATGGGACTTGTCCGGGCTGGATCTTGGTTAATATTGTATGGACAAGTATGAAATTTGCATGATATGTGGTCAATGACCCACAGTTGTGCAGCGTAAAGTTTCTCCACGTTTCGCTTGTATTTTCAAGAGTTGTGGCCCTTTGTTCCTGAATTCTCCGTGAATTGGGACTTGTCCAGGCTCGATCTCGGTTAATATTGTATGGACAATTATGAAACTTGCAGGATGTGTGGTCAGTGCCCTGTAGTTGTGCAGCGTGAATTTTCTCCGCGTTTCGCCTATATTTTCAAGAGTTATGGCCCTTTTTTCTTCAAATCTTTGTGAATTGGAACTTGTCCGGGCTGGATCTCGGTTAATATTGTATGAACAATTATGAAATTTGCAGGATATGTGGTCAGTGCCCTGTAGTTGTGCAGCGTGAAGTGTCTCCACGTTTCGCCTATATTTTCAAGAGTTATGGCCCTTTTTTCTTCAAATCTTTGTGAATTGGGATTTGTAGGGCTGGATCTCGGTTAATATTGTATGAACAAGTATGAAATTTGCATGATATGTGGTCAGTGACCCATAGGTGTGTAGCGTGAAGTTTCTCTGTTTTCGGTTATATTTTCAAGAGTTATGGCCCTTTGTTTAAACCTAAGTGAATGGAATATATTTATTTTTCCAAGCTGGATCTCAGTCCATAACTGATTTGAACCAGGAAAATGGCTATATTACATGTATATGTTATTCTACATTCCAAAGCAGACAACATAGGTCCTGAAGTATGAAATTGCCCCCAAAACAGTGAATTGGGTGCGAAATTCAAAATTCACTGATCGCTTCATAATTTCACCACAATATACACCCAAGGAATGTAGGTCCCATAACCAGGTAACATTTTCGGATTTGGCGAAAGCCCTGGCGACCATCTTGCATCGAAGCATCGTATTATCACTTGTTGCTTGATACTTGGAATATGTATTTTGTGAGACATGGTAAAAAAGTGACTGAAACAGAATTTTTATAATTATCCAAATTAGGCCTCCACCAACCAATAAAGAACAGGACAATGGCAGGGCAGTGTCGGATTAAAGTGGAAGGGGGGGGGCATACAATTGAGCAATCTCTGATTGCTTCCTTCCTGTGTTTGGAAACTTATTTATATTCCTGTATTCGACAAGCCAACAAAGGATTACTCACCTCGGCTGATGGAGTAATGCCCCTTTCGGATGTAATAATCTCCAATTTTGCTATCTGTAGTTGAATGTACAAGTTATTTCTGCAGATCTGTGTTCGGTACAGCTTATTCTTCTCGGTTCTTATTTTACAGTAGTGCTAAATCGGACGACTATGGAAAGTGACGCCCCTCGGCCCATACTTCACAGAGTTATGCCCCTTTACTGATATATTGATTTCTATTTCTGTTCCATATGCCTGAATGTAATAATCTCCGATTTTGTTATCTGTAGCTGAATGTACAAGTTATATCTGCAGATCCATGTTCGGTACAGCTTATTTGTCTCCGTTCTTATTTTACAGAGTGCTGAGTCAGACACCTATCGAATGTGGCACCCCTCGACTCATATTTCACAAAGTTATGCCCCTTTACAGATATATAATTTTTTCCATTTCTGTCCTATAATAAGCCTGAATGTAACCAACTACCAGTATATCTTGATCATCCCACATAGAACTATCTCTTCCCCAATTCACACTACACATGGGTCTCAATCACTTGGGGAAAGCCGAGGGGTTTTGATTAGATCAATCTCCTGTTGAACTTCCCCTCAATTGGGTTTCTACAAGTGATTGAACTGCTTACTGTGATTGAATGGTTAAAGGTTATACCAAATGACTCTATACTACTTTGCATTAAAACATACCAAGTAGTGTTCCAAACAACAAATTAGTATTTTTTTCTTGAATAATGTTGTCGACGTGGGTTTTAGGACATGAATAGCACTCATGACATGAGGGAGAAAACATATTGGAGCCATGACCTCTGGTGCAGGACGTCACAAACTGATTACGATTGCGCCGTAAACATCATAGTCTATGACATCGGGCGATGTTACGAAAGATTCACCCGACTGTGGGAGCTCTAGCGTGATGTCGCGGACATTTTGACGTCACAACAGGCATTTGAGCGAGATCGTAATCAGGTTGTGACATCATAGGTGAGGCGGACACAGCTTTCGTTGTTTTGAAAGGGGCGTGAAATTGTCGCACTTTACTGCTGCTATTTCCAACCTTGGGCAGTTTGAAAACATACAAAAATGTAAAACAAGTCTACATGTATATAATCACCTCTACAACAATTTAGCACAAAAAAGAAGCAGATTTTGAGACCATTTTGTATAACCTTCAAGTATAAGTGATTGTACTATATACCAGTACACTGTGACTGAATGGTTGCTATAAGTGATTGATCTACATAACCATGATAACAGTACTGTGATTGAACTGTGTTATACTGTGATTGAATGGTTGCTATAAGTGATTGATCTACATACCAGTACACTGTGGTTGAGCTACATACCAGTACTGTGATTGAATGGCTACTATAAGTGATTGATCTACATACCAGCACTGTGATTGAACTGCGTTATACTGTGAGTGGACCTTTGACCTTGACCTAATTTTTGGTATGCATCACTTCATTTCCGCCTATTGAATCCACTCACAAAAAATTAGAAATTTTTAATGATTTCCTGATTTTTCGATCACACTGACCTTTGACCTCTGACCTTGACCTACATTTAATATGCAACACATCGTCCCTCCCCTAGGGCAACCACTCACCAAAAATTAGAACTGTAGATAGAAAACTGTCAACGATCAATGATTTTTGGCAACAGTGATCATTGACCTCTGACCTCGACCTCAATTTTGGTACGCGACACATCGTCTCCACCTGGCGTATCCACTCACAAAAAATTGCAACTGTGGATAGAAAACGTTCACAGATATAGACTGGACACGAACACTTCAGTGATTTCCTGTTTTTTAGGCCCGTGACCTTTGACCTGTGACCTCAACCTTCATTTTGGTACGCGACACATCGTGTCCCCGTAGGGTATCCACTCACCAAAAATTGGAGCTGTGGATAGGAAACTGTCCCAGATATAGACCGGACAGACGGATGGACAGACGGACGGAAACCGCCATCACATAATACGTCCGCCTTTTGGGCGGGCGTATAAGGCGGGCGTATAAAAAATTGTATGACGATACCTCAAAATCCGATCAAATTTAGAGATTTTGCTTCCTCTGTATTATGTTACTATCGTAAAAATGAAGGGGATGACCCACAGGAAAAATATAGAAGGCTAAGTGCCCCCAAACAGTAGTTGTTTTCGGACTTCGGTACAGTCCTCGGCAACAACTGTTTTACAGCTGTTCCATGATAAACAAATCAGATGGGAAAAAAAAAGGCATTTTCATTTCTCTGATTCACACAGATGGTTGATGTTAAAAAAACAAAAAAAAAATTCATAAGCAAGAGCCTTATGGGCGTCAATATATGCCCATGCATGTTTAACCTTTCAAAACATATCAATTAGTATTAACTAGAATTTGACCTAAGATGAAATAGGTCAAGGTCGGTCCTTTTCAATAGGCATCTGATCCACTGCCAGTTGCATGTTCTATGACTGGGAAGCCTTACAATAATCCTTCTCAAACAGGTTAGCGGGAACTACCTCTTCAAAATGGAGGAACATGTAAAAAAAGAGTTGTTTTTTTGCTTAACTTTTCATAGCACTTCAAATTCTTCAGGCGACTTAATACATATTGTAACTGGTTTTCCAATTAAAGTGTGCATCGTCTCATTTTAAATTGAGAACAGTTACAATACATGTTTTCTATTATGCAAATTAGAGAATTTTTTTATAATGCCATCCGATACAGATATATAGCGGAAGTGTTTTAGTTCGATATTCTCTAAATTTTTTTGAAGAAAAACAACCTTTTTTACCTCCATTTTAGAGAGGTAGTTGAACCTGTTGAAAACGGACCATAACCGTTGATCAAATTTGGTCGAGAGGTAAAACCAATGGGCTTATTCATTGTCATTACAAACCACATCTCTGAACTGTAAATATCGGAACATAAAAACTTCAGATATTTGACAACAGCGACATTGACTGGTTGACCTCTAAGGGATAGGGTTCTACTTTGCCCAATGGGTAGCATACAACTAAAATTTGGTACCACTCAATCCGGTAGAACAGGAAATATTGTACAGCTTACAAAAGTTAATAGGCATATCATGGATGGACAAACAGGCCCCTGGCAATATACGATCCCATCTCCGAATGGATGTATAAAATTGGGGTTGCCTATCGATTGCCAAAAGATACAAAAATACTGTCCCCATTTTAGGTTGCCTCAAGAAGGCAGGCAGTTATTATTTCAACCACTATTTCAATATTTAGTATCATGATTATTATCTCATAAGGGGAGTTTATACCAGATAAGAAAGACGGGACAGATGGACCAACAGATGATGTCGATGACAATACCCTCCAAACAAAATTTGTCCAAGGGGTAAAAATTTTATTATTCAAATTTCCCACCCCGTCAGTCTTTTGGCAATTTCTTGTTAATGGCTTGGAGTATGGTCATGAAAATTCACCCACTTATCATACAAGTGTAAGCGGTAGGCTCTTGCTCCTCAGTAAAACCACACAACCCAGTCTCAAAATATATGGTTTTTATTTGGAATAGGAACATTCAATTAAGAGCAGAAGGGCAGCAACTAGCTGCAAATATACAACATAAAACGTTATTAAAATACTGTTTGTAATGTCCAACATGTTAAATGAAAATAAAACAATCAATATTCAAATAGTACTCCATCGTTTGTCCATTGTGTATTAAAGCGCTTCACACTGCTGTCTTAGATAACTGGGCACACTTTCATCAATAATCGTAACTTACGTAAGAAATTTTCATCTACGAAGTATTTACGAGAAAAGTTACGACAACTTTACACGGGTTTCATGAACGTCAACGTAAATATCTTCGTAACTTTCTTCGTATCTTTTTTTCGTAACGACCGGAAGTACAGATTTGCGACAACCGTAAATGAAACTGGCCCTGCCCGAGTGACAGGTGCCCGTTTGTCCTTTCTCAACATGCTCAATCCATATATTCCAAGTAGAAACCAGATAAAATGATAGAAAGAGATTGGAAAAGCAACATATTTAGAAGGTTTTCTTCTTGGGCATGTATAACTCCGTAACAAATCCGAAATTTGTAACTTTTCTGGAGCTGTTTACCGCGCGAGTTGAACAAAGACGAAAATTAAATTGCGAAGCCAGCACTGTCTGTTTTTAGTTTAGGTCTAAGTTGTAAGGCCACGCAAACGCTTGGAACTTTGTCTCTATAAGGTAATGTACACACATTAAAGTTTCCTTGTGAATGTCTATTTGATCTGATAACTGAAAAGTCCAGACAAATATGGAAGTTTCATCAACATGACAAAGGGCCCGGATTTCGATATGTGGGAAACGAACATCGTTGAAGTGTTTGTTTCCATAAACTATCACAGAATATTGTATATTGTACACATTCACTGAATACTTGTGCAAACCGATGACAAAGATCTGTTAGTGTCACTGTTCAAAAAGTTGCAAATAAATCGCATGCAGTAAGCTGAAATTTCACACACATAGCCATAGGCCTATAACTCGGGCTATCTGGAACAGATATAGCTGGCTTATGTGAAGGATCTCAAACCATGTTATGAGAGAACGCTGGGCTCAGACACATTACTGAATCCCAGTCACTCCAGTGACAAAACTCGGAGAACAGTATTGTAGACAGTTCATAACTTTCTAGACAAATTCAAATTTAACATTTAATGGAGCTTAAAAAACCCACCAAAACTGGAGCCGGAAACATAGTTGAGTACACAATGGGATAGTTACATAGGTGACAGAGATTCTAGTATTTTCCAGTGTGATTTACTGATTTGGACATCCAGCTGAGCAGGAGAGCACGTTTTACAGAAATCGTCATCAGGTTAAGTAGACGCAATAATGATAGTTATATTGAGCTTTCATTATCAATTCAAAATAATTTCCAATGTTTGAATTCATTTAAAAAAGCATTGGTAAATTTGACTTGTCATATAGTAATTAAGTTCAATTCTAAAAAAATTTCCTGGAACACTTTTGAAGTGTGACTAATTACATGTACCACAAACTTACCACAAACAACCATACTGTAAATCAACCTCCAGTGTCAGAAGTTCACGATGAATATTACACTGATACACCACCAAAAGTTTGTACTGGTATGTTGATATAAAAATTATCATAAATCAGATATCAGCCATGTTTTGCTAAGAACGAACAGTATCTCATTGCTGTCATTTCCCTCAACCAAACAACTTCCTATCCTCCATAAACTACACACAAACATTTTTTTAATGCCACAAATAATGTGAGGATAATTTTTTTCATTTGTATAAATTATCCAAATCTACACAAAATTAAACAAATGTTCAAGTACAAATTAAAAACTACAAAATGACAATACAGTGACACTGGTAAAGTAACCAGAAATTAGCACAAGCAACACAACATAGATTTAGCTGCATTTTGCAGAAACAAACAAACACCTCTTACTTTAGTCAATAAGCTTATTTGAACAATAGGAGTTGAAGCAATTTCCATGTGACTATTTTTCGCTCTGTCTCAACAACCTACAGGTCATATTAAGTTATTGTGAACTTTCATAATCTGGGGATCATGAGAAAATTATAGATGGTGCCCAGAATTGATCATTAAATTTAAAAAGTGCTGCAAACAGCCTTTCACTCAAACAATGATGTTCCAGCCGGTAATAGTTGACTAACCTAGCTGTGACAATAGTAATAACCAAATTGCAAGATTATAAAGATTGTAAACTGATAGTTGTTATATAGCCAGGATAGCTGAGATATTGCTGATTGCAATGTTGTATTTCAATGCACTCAGTGTGTTTTGAACAGAATGAACATTGGTTTGGCTTCTCACTATAGCTGTTAGTTCAGAACATTCTGAACAAAATGAGCATATGTATGGCTTTACACCAGTTGCTTTCTGTAAGTTATGAAGATGAATGTTATGAAGAGAATGAACATTTATATCACTATTCACTACATGTAAATGTTTACATCTTTTCATTTGTACATCTTTTCTTCAATTGTTAGATTGGAATCTTCTGAACAGAATAAGCCTGCATATGGCTTTTTGCACTATTTGTCAGCTGAACACTGGAATAAATTTATTGTGACTCGGTGACAAATATTATGAAATAACAATTATAGCAAACTATTTTCTTTGTACATCCATGTGAATAACCATGATGAAACATTTTAATTCAGACTGCGAAATAATGCAATTCTGGAATAAATGCTAAAATTCCATCTGTCAAATCCAATATGACATTGTCACATATACATGTCTCCAAAAGCAAATCAGCTGGAAGTGTGTGTGTGACATTATATCAGAATAGCTAGATGACACTGGCACTTATCAAACCAGTGTGAGTGAGTAGAATTTGACATCGTTGTCAACATTGTTTCAGTCACGACATGCCAGAACATGAGAGTGTCCACAGGTGGTTATCCTGGACACTGATCAGCCCAGCCAGTACAGCACCCGGTCACCCATCCAAGTATTGACCGAACTCAATGTTGCTCAACTTCAGTGATCTGACGAGTACCAGTGTGTCCAACGTGATATGCCATACCCACCTTTACCACTAGACTCTTGAACAGTCTCTAAACATGAAAGACGAGATGCGGGGATCATGGGTTCACTTATGAATGTATACATGTTTCATAAGTTGAGTATTTGAATGCCAGCATTCCATGTTGCATCACTTGATTTTTGTTTTGAATCAGCGTGAATATGACAGATGCAATTTTACTGCACATCTTAATCACATTATAAGGAGGGAGGTGGTGGCCAATGAATTCTAGCTAATTTAAGGTTACAGACTTCTACTTGATTCGCTTCTGATGTAGCATATTGAAACACAATCATGATTTTTCACTCAGCTTAAAAATTCGATTCCTCTTCAGTGTAATGATCTACAAAACAATTCAGTCTGGAGAGTAAAATAATGCCTTCGCAGAAAAAAAGTTGAAATTGTAGTAGTCCTATTCCATATTGCATTTGCGCATGTATACTCCATGGCATGCATGAGTCATCATACATATTAAAAAAGACAAACCGCCATTAAACCATGAATTTTAAACCAAACAATTATATAACTTTCCACCAAATTCCCTCAGACAAATTTGACCATTGTTAATGTCGTCCGTCCACCTGTCTGACTGTCCATCGCCCACCTGTCTGACTGTCCATCATCCTTGTTTATATCTCACCAAGAATAATAGCAATTAGGCTTTCCAAATGCATAGATACAACTATATCAACTTGGACTATATCAGCCCAGTCCTCCTCAATTTACCACAGGTCAGGGGTTTTGGGTTCATTGGACTATTTCTTATTATTTTTTGAGCCGTCTTCGGATTTGTTTCAATACTAATACAGTTGTTTTGATGCTGCATTACCTGGTATAAATATGCCATATATAATATGATCAAATATGTCACACATATTACATTATGTAAAACACCAGCTACCGTCAAACTGTAAGAGAAGAGGGGGCTGTCCAGCATGTACCATAATGAAGACCAGCTGGTTGCGTTTTATCACAGACCCCAGATCTCCCCCCCCCCCCTCTACATAATTTTGTTCCCTAAGTATTTGCAACTGGAAATCATTATCGGCTCCCCATATAATAATAAATGAGCAGTTACAATGTACACTCTATGTACCATAGACATGATAGACTACAATTAATGGGACTTGGTAGCCAAACCTGTTGTCAGATTGTTATTTGAAATGTCCTGTAATCATGGTAATGGTACACCATTTCAACTAATAAAGTCACACAACCAATATGTTCTATTGTTCTTTCCCCATATAATTTCTCCAGTGCTTTGAGAGCAGGTTAGTGCCAGCTTTGAGTTTCAGGGTCATGCGATGTCAATAATGTATTGCTGTCAAGTAATATGGTAAGCTTAGTCATTATCATAACACATACATTCACCCTCCAAGTTAGTGTCAGGGTTACTCTGAGTGGACTGCATGTCCATGATCCATTTCCAAAGGTCACATTGTCCTCATTGTTTTATAGGGTGGATGGAGGGTGTCTGGTTCCATGCTGCTTCAAAGATTTCTTCTTTGAAGTAGCAGGAACGCAACTTGGCTGGGTGGTGCTTAGTAGTTTCGTCGTGATATAGCTGAAATATTGTTGAAAGCGACGTTAAATTCTATTCACTCACTCACCCAAAGGTCACATGTTGAATGTGGTGAACAGAGAGCATTTGATTGTGGACACAGTACATTCATCATGTTTCTCGAAAACAAATTGAGCTGGCATCACAATATTATTTGAAATGATACTAGTTTATGGAGGCCTGAATGGATTCCACACTGATGAAACTGTTAGGTCAAATTTTCTGTTAAAGCCCCATTACAAATTGCCATATATTATGCAGTGATGCACAAGCAGGGAATCTGATCAAATGTTTTCACTGAAGTGTAGAATCTGTACTGTGTATAGGTCAAGTTCACTCCAGAATTACTTCCTTTTAAAGATTCGTGGTCAAAATGACAGAACCTTGTTTGAACTTGATATATTGAAAATTAGGTGAGCATCTCAATCTCCCGCATAATCAGTGGTGTCATATGAGAGCCTCTAGATGGAGTTCACTTCAAGATGACTATGACTTAATTCAGGGTTCATATGCCTCCTGAAAAGTCCTTAAAATTCCTGAAATTTAATTGCTAACCTGGAAAGTCCTGGAAAATGCTTAAAAATAAAGTTAAACTCCTGGAAACCCCAGGAAGAACTATATGTTCATCTTCTGGGAGATGATGCCACATCACGTTTCTGTGCCAAAATTTGTTCCTGGACTTCGTTAATTTGATCATCTTTGTTCCAAGTTATTATCCAAGAAAAATTAGAATTATTGACCTGGAAAGTCCTGGAAAACTCCTGGATTTTTCTCTGCTGTAAGTGTATGAACCCTGTAATTTAAAAGACTACAAGAATGGGATGCAATATGCTTCACAACCAAGAAGCAGCTGCATGAGATGACTGGCAGAGTGGTTCTCTCTATGCTTATCTATGGGGAATAATTTGAACTTGCAATAAGCACCAGTCAAATATCCGGGATTGCCAAAATATGCATTATATAGTCAGCATAGTGATCCTTTGTACAATATAAAGGTAATGGAAAGCATAACATTTTTGTGCCAGGTTTCACATACTTTTCCACACATAAGCATATGGAGATCTGGGAGTGGAATGTCCATGACCAGCTGATAGTGCTCCAGCTTTAGCTGGTCAGTGAAATTGTCACATTTGACAGAAGTTAACAATTTTAATTGGCATGCGAGAAATCATCATCACGAGTGCAATCATTCCCTGGTTGTATACATTCCGTTACATACAATGGTTCATGGCCAAATCACATGGTGGCCAATCATTTGCCTATGGCATGTGACAAAGTCTATATGGCATCACATTCTGCAGGTTAGATATCTGTAGTATTCCGATTTGTGGTTGAAAGAAAATGAATTTTCATTGGTCATCAGAACAATGCTGAGGCCAATGCCATAGCAAAAGTATGTTCGCCTCAGCAGTATTTAACATTGTGTTAAATGCTTCAGTTCCACAATAATTTTTGCTGCAGCCAGAATCCTAATTGCGGGGGTTGCATTATATTAACAGTCACTACATTTGCTGCTAAAAGGTATGTAAGATTGAGGCTTGCGATTGTGTCCTAACATTACTTTGAATCAGATCTAATTCAAATTTGTTGTTTATATATAATGTAAACATAAACCATTGATGTAAATCACTATAGAGCAAAGAAACCCAATAGATTATATGGATTTTTAGGTGCACAATAGAAGAAAATAACAAGAATATATAGTGAGATCATTCCCACTCAGTTGAGCCCATCAAATTAGAAGAGAAGCAAATAATTGATTACAGTCCCCAGAGTCTATTTGGCAATATAGACCTGGGTCCTGAGAATTGAGAAAATGAATATCAAGCTCACCGAAGAGAATATAAGTTTGGTTCATTTACATGTATCAGGTGTCACAACAATATTCAGACATCTGTGATCAGCTATCAAAATCCACAGGAAGATACAAAACAACTCACAGAAAAAAAGAGATTACGGCTCCTGGACTGTAGGGGCCTACTCGTAATACCAACGCAAATGGACCTATGATTTGATTGGGTTTGCGCAGATGGGAACCATCAGAAAGATCTATCTTTGTATTGTGATAAATAATGTCAAATTATTTCTCAAGCCACAGTATTCTACATGTAATTTTGATTTCTACAACATAGAGTTTGAAAGCTCTGATGCAATCAGTTCAAAATCATTCAAATATTGAGATGTTTCTAGCAGTTATAACTTATTAACATATGTAGAGCAATAAAAAACATGGTTCAACAAGGTCAGAGAGAGGCTGGTTCACACACATTACTTGATATGCAACAGAGGAGCCAGCTGGAGGAATACCCTATACAGATCAGCAACTAAGTAACACTTCTGAATGACATTCCCCATTATCAGAGTTTGTGGCCTCCTAACCTGTCGGTGTAACTGCAATTGGACTGAAAATCATGGCACACATGCGCAATCACATTTTATAGGGTTTTATACACATAAGCAGCACGTATCTGCATACGAGAGAGATGAGGAAATGTGTCCAGTTTATCTTGTGAAAGACCTGACAAGTTTTATGCTAAATTATTTCAGAAGAACACATCAGGCAACATCTTTTTATACCTGTGACGTGCTGAGTCCACTCTACTCTGTTTACAAGCAGATGATGTTGATTGGCCGAGATCCATGTGCATAAAACTTGAGCTCCAAGATTTCAACTCCAGTGCAATCAGAGGGTATATCTGACATGCAGGTAACCCAGCTATCACTTGCTGTATTTACTAAAGTAATTGTACTTCATTCTTCCATGCATTATGTTTATTTTTATGTCCGTCTTAGAAAACCGGAAGATTATGAATGGGGACTTGTTACAAGGAACAATTAAAGTGAAATATATGTGGGGGCAGCCAGAGCGAGGGAAGAAAGTTATGTATCAGTTTTTCTTGGATATTTTGATAGTGGGTAAAAATATTTGATCTGGAGCAATTTAGTAATTGTCAAATTTCACATGTTTTATTGCAACTTTATTTTTATTGGGTTTTCCAACAGCCATCCATTATTGGTACTTACCCCAAATATGACCTTGATTTGGATTTTTGTTCATGCAGTGATAAATTTCTTAAACTAAAGGGATAATCTAACTTGGGCCATTGTTGTTCTTGTAATAGATTCACAGCACTCTTAAAAAATTGCAGTACCACAATATGTAATATTGAGGGTCTGTACAGTCAAACTGTACTGTACATATTGAACTTCCAGTATAATCCCCCAGAGATTATTAGGCATGATAAACCTGGGTACTGAGAATTGTGAACAATGAATATCGAGTACGATTATGTACATTTGCATTTGCTAAATATTTCTATGATAAAGTATATTTATCTTTTTTTTGTCAGTTTTTGGTGTAACAGATCTAAATTTTCAATTTTTCCAGAGTTTAAATATATTAATAGCTCTTCCAATAACAAATATGAACCATTTACCATTTTCAGATAGCAGTTCTATTTCAAAATTTATTTCCCTGCAAAAATTATTGTGCATAGGCTACATAAACACATCTACATAATATGGAACGTTCCAATGTTAAAAAAACCTTTCCCTGAAATAGACGTTCTCAACTACCAACTGGACAACATGAAGACTTCATGATTATTCTCCATAAATCATTTTGAAAAACTGAATTTCCAAAATTGGGGTAGTACATGAAAGTTTAAATTATTTTCCATTATTGTGAATCCAATCTGGAGATCTTCAGTAATATATTCATATATTCATGAAGTATTGCAGGTCAGTTGTGAGATATTAAATTTTTAAATACTGCTGTCAAATATTTTACAACATACAGTCAAACTTGTGTCTGATCTTAACATTGAGAATCAATTGACAAGTTCTCCGGACAAATTTTTTATTTTTCATTTTATATATGAAATCATAATATAATAGTAACAATATTATTGCAACCTCTGTTCCTATGCCATACTATAAAATAATAATAAAATAATAATACACTGTTATGTGGCAAAATTTCACTATTTTATGTTTAAATTTTAATTACATATAGTACGTATTCTCTTTGATCTACACAAGATCTATTCATGGTCAAATTTTATATTTGCCTTCAATGTCACACTAAATGCTTTTCCAAACTGGCTGTCACCATCTGAGTGAAAACACCTTGAGTGTGACATTAAACCAAATCCCCCCCCCCCATATTTCAATGATAAAAGTCATGCTTTTCCTGGATTTACTTTGTAAACAGTAAAGTTATTCCCCCTTATTCTTCCCTGAAATGGGCCAATCAAAATACTGTACCGTATCGTCTGTAGTATGATCACAGTGTGTCGGTTTCAGCGTGAAATTCTACATGTTTGTGGGAATCAAAATTGGTTTGTCACTCTGTATCGCTTCTATGAAACCATTTGTAACTTTAAGAACATGCATGGCGTGACTGATGAGTTTGTAAAAGGTGAGGTTTTCCATGTCTCGCAACGAAACTTTTGATTGCATCCTTACGGAGACCCCTGTTTTCAACACCACTTTCGCTAAAAACCACTGTACGACACACTAATTTGCTGTCTCTAAACCCGAGACTTTTACTAAAGTTAGAACCCTCGTCCCGGCAGTGAACGAAGGCTCGTTTTCAGACAGTGGATGCCTGAACATCGCGCACATGCGCCTATATGGGGGCCGCCATGTTCTTTCAATCGGAGATACGAAAAATATTGAACTTACGGCAGGTAAATACTTGCCTTAAAGTTACGCACAAAGTTACGAAGATTCTTAAGTTACGAAGTTTCATGAAAGTCGAATTTACTTACGAAAAAAGATACGCATGAGTTACGAAGAAAAATGTGCGTAAGTAGCTTGATGAAAGTGTGCCCTGATTGTGGACAGGTGGTCAGCTTATATACTCACCTGATCAGGTACACAGAAAAAACAAATCCTTAAAAATTTAAGGAATATTCCCCGACTGTTACACCAGCGGAATATTCCTCAACATAACTAAGGGATATTCCTTACCATGTTAAGGAATTTCCTTAACATGTTACGGAATATTCCTTATTAAATTTTAAGGAATATTCCGCCGGTGTAATAGTCGGGGAATATTCCTTAAATTTTAAGATTTTTTTTTTCAGTGTACTCAATATAATCCATCAATTTCGCAGATGTGCCATGTATGAATGCAGTAATCAGATGCATGTAGACGTCGTGGCATTTTTTATTTTGCATTTATGTTATGTTTTATTCATTTGATTATTTTTTAATGATACCAGATGCGCCCCTTTACGGTTAATGTGAAAACAAATTAAAACTTATATTTTATGGTATGCTCCTATGCAAACAAATGACCCGATCCTAGTTCACGAACCGCGAGTCAGCTTGAAATGTCTGGAGAGATCGTTCAGGATATCCCGCATTCGGAAGATACGGACCGAATATGAAAAGACCCTGAGCATTATATTTGCATATTGTAAAATATTCCAATTTCGCCCTGACTATGCGAGAAGTCGTAAGTAGTATCAGCGGACAAACGTGGTCATTTTAGATTAACATTAATTATAACAGTAATAGAGATCTCCGACATGACAATTTCCTCAATACTGATGTCAGAAATGTGATATACATTTTCATTAGATATCTCAATATCTCGTGTTTCTTTCTGATTTCGCAACATTCACAAAATCATATGCGTGCGAAAATTAACCCTGCGCGAAAAGAAGGATTCCTAGTACCTCTATACGGTGTTCTACGACATATTGAAGATGTACGGCGGCCCATATATGACCTGCTATTTTTCCAGTTTTTTATTATTTTTTAAGTTCTAGGTTTGCTTCTTTTGGTTTAGTTTTCACCCGGATGGAAACTGGGTGAAAAGGTTTTCACCTGGGTGGAAACGTTTTCACCGGGGTAAGAAGATTTTCACCTGGGTGAAAACAGGATTCCACCTGTGTTAAAACAGGTTTCCACCAGGGTGATAACGTTTGCGCCCAGGTGGAAACCTTTTCACCCCGGTGAAAACATTTGCACCTGGGTGGAGAGAAAGGAGTGAAAGAATTCCCCCCCCCCCCTCCACCCAAAATGAAACGTTCTATATACAAAACTAAAATTAATAGCATGTCGTATTTGGGCCACCGTAAATATGTATATTGACTTAAATACATAAAATCATTTTTTTCTACAAAAAAATATATATATTCAACAAAGATGCGACGGTATAACTTTACAAGACGTATTAAAGCTGTACATGAGAAATGCAGAAAATCAAACATTTTCAACTGACCTCGACTAGGATCGAACCCACAATCTTACCTTCTGCTGTACTGTCCACCGTCTATGCCTTTACCCACTGCACCACCGATTTGCTGGCCGAACCTCTGTTCAGAATTTCTAGTCTTTACTATTCCCTTAGTTTCATATATAGGTCAACCGGACTCTGAGGTATGCCGGACTCTGAGGACTTCCATAGCTGTGGAAGCGCCCATAGTCCGCCAGATGCCATGGTCCGGGCCCTTATATGAGAAGAGACATTCCTGTCTAGATTTCAGTGACCCGGACTCCAACGATAACAGGACCCTGGTTTCTGCTGATAGGGGGACAATTGTTTCCGACGACCACGGTTGCTTCCACACCGGCTTCATGTACAAAGCTTTCGTTTCCTTAACGAGGCGCCATGTAAGACTTTAATCATAACGACGTTGCGACAGATCACGTAATCATTCGTTACGATCCCGGAACATTTTTAATGACAGGTATCGGTATACCTTCCCCAACCCCTACATTGCATTATATCGGGTACCCTGTCTGTTTATTGATTTTCGTGCTGTCTCGTTCTTCCATCATCACACGCGTATCGTTTAACCTTAGACGGTCACTTCTCTCCAAAGAGGCAAGTAAATACGAGTGTCGCTTTCATCTGCCACTTTAATTCACGGTCGAGCGCGCGGCGCGTGCCAGGTCAATTATCAATTAACTCTAATGGACAATACACGGGTTTTAGGTAAACTGATACCCTCCCTTTTGTGTGTGGTTTTGCCCGGTCGGTTGGTCATTCTCTGCTCGCTTTCGTCGACTGGGCGTGCCAGGTTCTTTGTTCCGTTTTCAATGTGTCCTAAGGGATATTAACCGAGTAGAACTTCACAAAATGTTAATTGACGTTATTCAAGCGGCAAACGGTTTTGCCATCCTTTTTTTATATAAAAAATCAATATCAATATTTGGTAGGCATATTTGTCTTTTTTTAGACTAGATTTCCTACGAATTACTGATAATTGTTTATTGATATTAGTATTTTTATACATATAAATAAAATACATCTTTCAAGCTTTAGAATGATATATAATTTGCCTCGACTCAAAAGGTTTTGAAGGTAGAAAAATACGTTTAGACTCAATATTTCATATTAAAACCTTTATTTACCACATGAATAATAGCAACAAAGTACATCTTTAAATCTCAGTTGAATCTTCACTAGCCTGTGCTCTCGCTTAGGTCCGCGAGTACCTTATATTACGAGCGAATGTAACAATGAATCATTGCAAAAAATAACACCAGAAAACAAGAAACTACAAACTCTTCTATTCTTTGTAATACAGGCACAGCACACTGAAGACCACAGACAAGTAAGACCAGCCATGAAACAGAACACCGATGACGACAAATATTATGAAACAGCACCAAATGGAGATAAACATGCATGAAGATCATCATCGTCGGACAACAAGAACGTCCAGAATACTCGACCCTGTACCACGCTAGACAGGCTACTCCACCGAACTGAGCAACCAGAATACCAAATCCTAAACCACACAGACATGCTACCCCATATATGACACCGAAATGACGCCTCAACACATATCATCCTTTGACTTTCACACAATATAGGACGTAGACCTGCCGTCCTGTGCCCCAATACACACTCCAAGCAATTGTTACAGGCACAGATTTCTGGAAGAACTCACCCTGTTCCCAAGGGCGTCGTTAGGGAAGTCGATTCGAAAAATCCTGAAGACGCCCATGGTTCTCCCAGTTTTTTCTGGACGGCTTTGTGCGTACAAAGGGGTACCAAGACAAAGGAATCATCCACGCGATTAGACCAACAGTGAACTCATATTTACTAGTATAGCTTAACCCAAAAAACCCGAAAGAGACTTACGAACTTGTACATAGCGACTCTTATTTACTTCTATTTACATCTCCTGCTAATCTATCATTGTTATTTATTATTTATTCATTTGTTTATTTATTTATTTATTTATTTATTTATATATTTAGCGCTGGAAAAGATATTAAAAGAAAACAAAGAAATGTACCGCGAAATCCAAATAAAACATTGAGTTGATGGGCCGCGAAATCCGAATGGGAAGCGGCCCTTAAACTACAATTTCAATCAAAAATCAATGAATCATTTCACTCTGAAACATCATGATTGTTCGAGCTCGTCACTATAGAAAGATAATGCGTCTAGTAAATTTCTGGGCGACATTACATTGCCCCTGGCAAGGTAGAGACAATTGGGTCTATGTTGTTGCTGTTTGGAGCAGAGGGTTACAATTTTATTTTAGCCCTGCAAGCACGTTCTATTTTGTGGGACGTGCTTGATGGCCTATCTAAAACACCGTTTTCACCCTAACAACCACAACAGGACCATATCTTGTCCCATCTGCAGGCGGCATACTTGTAAAATATAGAAAAAAAATATTTAAAATTTTCACCACAATCCAAGGACCTTGATCAAGGGCCGACATTCTAACTAAAAAACAGAACCTCTATCTTTCCACAACCTGTTGTTTGTGTCTGTATTTGTAAGTATGTGGAGTGATTGTCAGTGATTATATAAGTATGTTGAGTCATTGTCAGTCATTATGTAAGTATGTGGAGTGATTTATTGATTGAGAATTGAATCAGTAATTTTTTAGTTATTTTATGATTCAGTTATTTTTTTTTATTGAATCAGTTAGCGAATGTTTGTGTGTAGGTGTGTGGGGATGTATGGGTGAACTATCTCTAATATATGAGATAGCGACTAAATTCCTATAGATTCTATTGACGCAGACTCCTGATGATGGGCTAATGTGTGATATTTTATACAATACGTAATATCCGAATAAGCCCGAAACATAGTTATGGACGCATATTTAATATGCAAATATGTGTGTAAACGTTAATTTTGATCATATGTCCTGGCTGTGTCGAGTCTGAACCACCCGAGGTTGTTTTCCTTCTCACACGGTCTGGATAAATTATGCACAATATAGTATAAACTCCTGCAAAAATACAGATATGGAAAGGTTACCATACATATATTGACATAGACCATTAATTTGTAACAATACACTTGTCACTGAATTTCAATGAAATTCTCGTGGCTCCACCAGATACATTTTTTTTGTAATGAAAATGAAATATTGGGATGCTTAACAAAGAGTATATTCTGATTAACGGAAATCAGAATAATTACAACTAAACGTATGTTAAGACATTCATTCAAACATTTAAAATAGCCTTAACACTTTCTATTGCCGATCACGACTGAAAGTGTTCACACCGTATAATACATAAAACTAATACCACAGACAATCATTCCTGGCTAATTATTAAAAATATTTGTATCTTATTACTTCGAAACGTTGTCTATCAACACAATGGTAACAGCTGTCCAATATTTAACCTGCATCTTGCGGAGAATAGCATCAACTAATGCCTCACTGACCACGATGTAATAGCCCTATAGAGTAAATATACAGTGTCCTTTGTTAGTGGCCGCTCTCGCTCGGCTCTAGTGGAACTCTATTATCTAAAGACCGGCTTGTATGCACTTTTTGCTATTGTGAGCGATCATTGACAAACTGAAACCAATTAGACTGCTAAATTCCGTACACATCAACTAAGGATCATTCTCTGCACGCTTTTTACATTATATTATTCATTTTGTCACACAGCTTTCAAAATTAAGCTATATTCCATCTTATTTATACGTATAATTTTAATATATTTATAGGATACCTTTGTGTATTTTCCTGATGGGCAATCCGCTTTTTTATGATCATTGGGTTATTTCTTTTAAGCAGGCGACAATAAAAAGATATTTGCAACCAATTCTGAATAATGGTATAGTTAAAACCCTTTGCTATGGCATCCATTTAGACATTGAAAGTACGATAAAATATAACAAAGGCCTTAATTTTTCATTCATTCGACTTGATCTGTTCACAATATTGGCTCATTTTTGCTTTTTAAATTGTCCCACATCTGATTAAATTTACATAATCAAGCCGCTGTATATTGTGATTGTTGACAATACCTTTTTACGAAATACTGACAATTGAACGATGTTATTATTATTTTGCTGACGAATGTTTGTGTGAACAATGAGTCAGTGGTTGATTGAATGAATCAGTCATTGTGTCAATGAATCCGTAAGTGTGCGAATGATTGATTGAATCAGTGATTTTGTGGGTGATTGAATGAATGAATGATTGTATGAATGAAAGATTGAATCAGTGAGTGATTGTGTCAACGAATATCCACCGATCAGAGCACGGCTCTCGTGTTGCTAAAATATCCACCAATCAGAGAACAGCTCTTGCAATGTATAAAAATATCTACCAATCAGAGCACAGCTCTTGTATTGTATAAAAATATCCATCAATCAGTAACTCAATGATCATAATACCCACTCTTTTCGTGATCATTTTCACCAATCAGAAAGCGAGATTGCGCGGCTTTATTACTTATTCATAACTGACTAACGTCATAGCGTGGGTTCATGGCACGACGGATATTTCAACTGGTGGACGACGTACCCAACACCACACCTCTCAAAACTTCCAAGATGAGCAGCACGCACCAAGAAGACTGGGATGCTGAAATTACCACAGCAGCAAAAAAATAACAAGACAGGCAAACTACCAACAAACTGGGTTAAAGCTAAGAACCCAGTGGGGCGGATGCCAGTATGGGAGTTCATATGGGTTGGGAAAGAGATAGTAGAGGACCGGCGTAGGGCGGCTACCCTGAAGAAAACATCCACCACCGTCAATGAAACAGCTAGGATCTTTCCCAGGTCAGCCGACAACAGCCGAAGTGTACACCTGCCGTCATCGATCCAGCCCAGCCAGTTCAGGATGTCGAGGGGAGTGCCAAGACCCAGGGTCATTTATACCCCTGATGTTGGCCTTCCGGCGATGAATTGGTTGTTGGAACAACAACAGCCGAAGTGGCCCTCCCTCACCGATGCCGCCCCAGTCCGGCTATTACATTAACCGGTAAATCGACCAAAAATGATGATAAATCTCATAACATCCCTATTAGGAGCTAACGAGATCCTCCGAAAGAGGGCTTCCAACTGTGCACAATTATTCTATATTTTCGTAGTCCCCTCGATATTTAAAAATCTTATTTGAACCCAGATCTAATATAGCGAGTTATTAACCACAATCCGTAACTCGTCAATCATAGTAACCACAATCAGTAAGTCACTCAATCACACAAATTCATAATTACTCACACAAAATTACTTGCACATAATCACGCACACTCAATCGTGCATAGAACCACACAATCACTTGCACATAATCACACAGTCATGCATTCAATCACACACTCAATCATCACACACAATCACTTACAATTAATCACACAAAGAATCACTCACACAATCACACAATCATAATCAGTCACATAATCACACACATAATCACACACAACCATAATCACTCACACACAATCACTTGCAAATAATCGCATACACACAACCAGGCATACAATCACACAATCACTCACACAATCACACATACACTCATAATCACTCACACTCAATCACTTGCACATAATCGCACACTCACAATCAGGCATACAATCATACAATCACGCACAATCATAATCACTCACACACAGCCACTTGCTCATAATCACGCACACATAATCATGCACACAATCACACACACACAATCACTCACAGACAGTCATACACAATCATCGTATCCACAATCAGTAACTCACCAATCATAGTTACCACAAACTGGTGCCCTATAACAGTAATGTTACTTAGTAACGCGACATTCATGTTCTGTACACTTTTTGAGTTGTGTATTATCACAGGAAGTGACGTTCACCTGGTGGTGCTGCCTGGACCTTGACGACGGCTTCGCTTGCATGTGCGCTCACCTACGTACATCGAGACAAATGATGTCATGGACCGGACTGACGGCATCGCTCACATGCATACACCCTGTTGGTACCCTTTACCCTACGGACATAGCTATGATGATACACAACTCATGTGGTGTGCAGAACATGAATGTCGCGTTACTAAGCAACACTAGTGTTATAGGGCACCGGTTTGTGGTTACTATGATTGGTGAGTTACTGATTGTGGGTACTATGATTGTGTGTGTGAGTGATTGTGTGTGTGATTGTGTACATGATTATGTGTGTGTGATTATGAGCAAGTGATTGCGTGTGAGTGATTATGATTGTGTGATTGTACGCATGATTGTATGTGTGATTGAATGGTTGTATGCATAGTTGTGTGTGTGCGATTATGTGCAAGTGATTGAGTGTGAACGATTATCAGTGTATGTGTGATTGTGTGAGTGATTGTGTGATTGTATGCCTGACTGTGTGCGATTATGTGCAAGTGATTGTGTGTGAGTGATTATGATTGCGAGTGATTATGGGTGTGATTGTTTGTGATTGTGAGTGATTCTTTGTGTGATTGTGCGCGAGTGATTGTGTGTGAGTGAATGAGTGTGATTGAATGCATGATTGTGTGATTATGTGCAAGTGATTGTGTGATTGTATGCACGATTGAGTGTGCGTGATTATGTGCAAGTGATTTTGTGTGAGTGATTATGAATTTGTGTGGTTGAGTGACTGACTGATTTTGGTTACCATGATTGCCGAGTTACGGATTGTGGTTACTAACTCGCTATATTAGATTTGGGTTCAAATAATTTTTTTAAATATCGAGTGGGACTAAGAAAATATAGAATAATTCTGCACAGTTGGAAGCCCTCTAACGGAAGATCTCGTTAGCCTCTAAAAGAGATGTTATGGGATTTGTTATCATGTTCGATCGATTTACCGGTTAATGTAATAGCCGGACTGGGTCGGTAGCGGTGAGGGAGGGCCACTTCGGCTGTTGTTGTTCTTGTCCACCGGTCTTGCTATTTTAAGTTCACAGAACCTCCTTGCATTTCATATAAGTACACTAAATCTATAGCCACCAAAATATTCAATTACTCCAATGCTGTCCAGGAGTTTGACTGGAACTTATACACGTCAGGAGGCTATAGTTGTGATTGTGAATCGTCGAACTTTATCTATACACCATGCAAACATATTGCGACTGGTGACTTTGATGTGGTGAATGATAAGGATCTGAAATTACTCCTGATGAAAGGACCTAAATATAGAGAGCCAAGAAGAATAAATCTGCAGGCCGACCAGAAGATAGGCCTGTCTGCATTGGAACAGTACGTTATTGATTGGTCTAAGCGAGAAAAACTTGAACCTACAGTACTCGCTGATTGGCTGAACCTCACCAAGAGCAAGGTCGTTGAAACAATCCGCCATATTGACAGAAGTACTCTTCCCCAAGCAAAACCAGTACTGAGAAACCTCAATTCGCAAGAAGTTCTAGCAAATCTCCAAAGTAAATTCGTCATAGTCCCAGCAGACAAAGCTCCGAACAATATAATATTCATATGTAAATATTACTATTACCAGGTGCTGGTTAAAGAATTGAGTGTAGACATACCTTCATCAAATACTTCTACTTACTCCCAAACTGCATTTACTCTGGAAGATCTATTTAACAATCACAAAAAGTTTCTCAGGGAAAGAGGTATTTGTCTTCCAACCAATCATAACGACATACCAAAACTATACTGGACTCCCAAAATGCATAAATCACCATACAAAGCTAGATTCATAGCTGGTTCTAGAAGCTGCACCACGAAGCTTCTTTCGACCCTATTGACGAGGGCCCTTCAGGAGGTAAAAGCATTTTGGGAAAGGTATTGCGCCATTTTATTTCTAAGAACTCTGGCGTTGAATGTATGTGGATATTGAAAAACTCAAAATGTCTTACGGAAAAACTTGATGCTAAAGGTCACATACCGTACAGACATGTATCCACATGGGATTTCTCGACTCTCTATACTACAATCCCTCATCAGGACCTTATTGACCGTCTAAGTTCATTAATAGTATCTGTGTTCAAGAAATCTGATCGTAGATATATTAATGTCAGAAGCCATAAAGCATTCTTTAGCTCGACTACATACAAGAGATATCATTCATGGGATGTTTCTTTGTTTATAGAGTTGCTTGAATTTCTCATTAAAAATATCTATGTGAAATTTGGCAACAGAATATATAAGCAGCATATAGGTATTCCAATGGGTACTAATTGTGCACCCCTGTTGGCTGACCTGTATCTGTTCTCTTATGAATATGACTACATGCAGGCGCTTTCAAAAACCGATCCGTTCAAAGCCCGTTCCTTCTCATTCACCAAACGCTATATAGACGATCTTCTCGCTGTGGATAATCGCTATATAAATGACGCAGTGAAGGATATATATCCACCTTCACTGGATTTGAAGGAAATTACAGATAGCCCTACAGGCACATCATATTTAGATCTATATCTCTATACAAATGAAGCGGGCATTCTCTCTCGTCGACTTTATGACAAAAGAGATGATTACAATTTCGACATCGTAAACTATCCCTTTCTGGACAGTAATATTCCAGTGGGACCTGCATATGGCGTGGTCATATCTCGCTTAGTAGCATTTGCTAGATCCTGTGTTAAATGTGACGATTTTAATCAACGTCACAAAACATTGGTGCAGAAACTTAAAAAACAGGGCTATTCCACCAAGCGCCTACACTCAAAGTTTTTCAAATTTGGCGATACATATCGCATGCTGATAGCAAAACACGAACGTAGCGTGCAAGATCTATGGCGCTACGTTTCGTAACTTGTGTCTAATTCCGCTTAACCCGGGGCTAGGGGCCGTATGAACCCATGTACTTGAAGATCCTCATGGTACTCATATGAACAGTCACAATCAAAGCGTGACTGAGATACATCTCTTTTTTAGATGACGACTCTATAACGAATATTATGGATTAAGAATACTGATCAGCGATACGGATTTGATATTTCTGGAACATCATGATGTCTTTCCGGCATCATTGAAAACTGTTGACCGCTTCTCTCTTGCAGGAAACAAGCCTATGCTTATGTATACTATGATTGTCTTTTTGAATTTGGTGCTAATACTGTTATATGGAAAATGGAATAGGTCTTTGGATTATGGACGCGGATATTCTCTAATGGACGACGGCTGGATTATGAATGACGGACTAGATGCTTGTAATTGGAGGGACCCGCCGTGCCTCAACCCGTGGGAAAGGTACACTGTCCGGGGGAGCAAAGAACCAATTGATCGCCGGAAGGCCAACATCAGTGGTATAACATCCTGAACTGTCTGGGCTCGATCGATGACGGCAGGTGTACACCTCGGCTGTTGTCGGCTGACCTGGGAAAGATCCTAGCTGTTTCATTGACGGTGGTGGATGTTTTCTTCAGGGTAGCCGGCCTAAGTCGGTCCTCTAGTATCTCTTTCCCAACCGATATGAACTCCCATACTGACATCCGCCCACTGGGTTCTGGGTTTTAACCCAGGCCGTTGGTAGGTTGCCTGTCTTGTTATTTTTTGCTGCTGTGGTAATTTCAGCATCCCAGTCTTCTTGGTGCGTGCTGCTCATCTTGGAAGTTTTGAGAGGTGTGATGATGAGAGGTACGTCGTCCACCAGTTTAAATATCCGTCGTGCCATGAACCCACGCTATGACGTCAGTCAGTTATGAATAAGTAATGAAGCCGCACCATCCCGATTTCTGATTGATGAAAAATGAGCACAAAATGCGTGGGTACTATGATTGTTGAGTTACTGATGGTGGGTACCATGATTGATGAGTTACTGATTGTGGGTAATATGATTGATGAGTTACTGATTGTTTGTACTATGATTGATACCCTGATTGGAGGATATTTCTAGACATTACAAGAGCTGCGCTCTGATAGGTAGATATTTTTGGAGAATAGAGGCTCTGGTTGGTAGATATTTTTAGACAATAGAAGAGCTGCGCTCTGATTGGTGGATATTTGCATGTAATACAAGGGCTGTGCTCTGATTGGTAGATATTTTTAGACACTGCAAGAGCTGTGCTCTGACTGGTGGATATTTTTCAGCAACACGGCTCGGCTCTCATTGGTGGATATCCGTTGATACAATCATCCACTGATTCAGTCTTTCATTCATACAATCGTTCATTCATTGACCCATTCATTCAATAATCCATAATCATTGATTCAATCAATCATTCGCACAATTACGGATTCATTGATACAATGACTGATTCAGTCAATCAATCACTGACTCATTGTTCATGCAAACATTCGTCAGCAAAATAATAATAACATCGTTCAATTGTCAGTATTTCGTAAAAAGGTATTGTCTAGCAATCACAATATACACCGGCTTGATTATATCAATTTAAACAGATGGGGGACAATTTAAAAAGCAAAAAATGAGCCAATATCGTGAACAGATCATGTCGGGTGAATGGAAAATTAAGGCCTTTGCTATATTTTATCGTACTTTGAATGTCTAAATGAGTGTCATAACAAAGGATTTTATCTATACCATTATTTACAATGGGTTGCAAATATCTTTTTATTGTCACCTGCTTAAAAGAAATAACACAATGATCATTAAAAACGGATTGTCCAGCAAATACACAAAGGTGTCCTTTAAATATATATTAAAATTATATATATAAATAAGCTGGAATACAGTATGGAATTTAACAGTCTAATTGATTTCAGTTTGTCAATGATCGCTCACAATAGCAAAAAGCCCATACAAGCCGGTCTTTAGATAACAGAGTTCCCATAGAGCCGAGTGAGAGCGGTCATTAACAAATGACACTGTATATTTATTCTATAAGGTTATTATATCGTGGTCAGTTAGCCATTAATTGATGCTGTTCTCCCCTCGATGCAGGTTTGAACATGTTAAATATTGGACAGCTGTAACCATTGTGTTGATAAACAACGTTTCGAAGTAATAAGATAAAAATATTTTTAATAATTAGCCAGGAATGATAGTCTGTGGTATTAGTTTTATATATTATACGGTGTAAACACTTTCAGTCGTGGTCAGCAATAGAAAGTGTTAAGGCTATTTTAAATGTTTGAATGAACGCCTTAACACACGGGTAGTTGTAATAATTCTGATTTCCGTCAATCAGAATACTCTTTGTTAAGCATCCCAATAGTACATTTTCAATTCACGAGAATTTCGTTGAAATTCAGTGTCAGGTGTATTGTTATAAATTAATGGTCTATGTCAATATATGTAACCTTTCTATATCTGCTTTTTTTGCAGGAGATTATACTATATTGTGTATAATTAGCCCAGGCCATGTGAGGAGGAAAACAACCTCGGGTGGTTCAGACTCGACACAGCCAGGACATATGATCAAAATTAACGTTTGCACACATATTTGCATATTATATATGCGTCCAAAACTATGTTTCGGGCTAATTCGGATATTACGTATTGTATAAAATATTACACGCTAGACCATCATCAGGAGTCTGCGTCAATAGAATCTATATGATTTTAGTCGCTATCTCATATATTAGAGATAGTTCACCCAGACATCCCCACACACCTCCACACAAACAATCACTAACTGATTCAATAAAAAAATCACTGAATCATAAAATCATAAAATCAAAGAATCACTGATTCAATTCTCAATCAATAAATCACTCCACATACATACATAATGACTGACAATGACTCAACATACTTACATAATCACTTACAATCACTCCACATACTTACAAATACACACACAAACAACAGGTTGTGGAAAGATAGTGGTTCTGTGTTTTTTTTAGTTAGAATGTCGGCCCTTGATAATGAGCCTTGTGTTGTGGTGGAATTATTAAATAAAATGTTTCTTTATTTTACAAATATGCCTCCGGCAGATGGGTCACGATATGATCCTGTTTTGGTTGTTGGGGTGAAAACGGTTTTTTAGATAGACCCCCAAACACGTCCCACAAAATGGAATGTGCCTGCAGGGCTCAAATAAAATTGTAATCTTCTCCTCCAAACTGCAACAACATAGACCCCAATTGTCACCACCTTGCCGAGGGCAATGTAATGTCGCCCAGAAATTTACAAGACGCTTTATCTTTCTATAGTGACGAGCTCGAACAATCATGATGTTAAACGCCATGCTAAAATTTTCAGAGTGAAATGATTCATTGTTACATTCGCTCGTAATATAACGAGATAACGAGAACACAGGCTAGTCAAGATTCAACTGAGATTTCAAGATGTGCTTTTTTGCAATTATTCATGTGGTAAATAGAGGTTTTAATATGAAATATTGAGTCTAAACGTATTTTTCTAAAAATTATTATATATTATATATCATTCTAAAGCTCGAAAGAAATATTAAAAATACTAATATCAATAAAAAATTATCAATAATTTGTAAAAGGGCAAGTCTAAACTAAAGACAAATATGCCTACCAAATTTTGATATTGATTTTTTATATGAAAAAACGGCGGCAAAACCATTTATCACTTGAATAACGTCAATTAGCATTTTCTGAATTTCTGCTCGGTTAACATCCCTTAGAACACCTTGAAAACGGAACAAGGACCGGAAACTCGCCAGTCGCTGAAAGCGAGCGGAGAATGACCCACCGACCGAGCAAAAGCGCACACAAAAGGGAGTGTATGACTTTACCTAAAACCCGGCTATTGTCTCTTAGAGTTAATTGATAATGAACCTGGCACGTGCCGTGCACTCGACCGTGAATTAAAGTGGTAGATGAAAGCGACACTCGTATTTAATTGCCTCTTTTGGGAGAAGTGACCGTCCAAGGTTAAACGCTACGCGTGTGATGATGGAAGAACGAGACAGCAAGAAAATCAATAAACGGACAGAGTACCGATATAATGCAGTGTAGGAGTTGGGGAAAGGTATACCGATACCTATTAGTAAAAATCTTCCGGGATCGTAAAGAATGATTATGTGATCTGTCGCAAGGTCGTTATGATTAAAGTCTTACATGGCGCCTCGTTAAGAAAACAAAACTTAGCTTTGTATATGTAGTTGACCTTATAAATCAATTCAATTTTTATTTCAAGTTTATTTACCATTTACATCCATTATGGACCGTGTACGAAACCAATACACATAATTACATTTCAAACAAATTTGTATCATATAAAGCATATACGAAAAAGCTCCTGTGGCGAAAAAATGTATATCGGAAAAGCGTTATAACATTGACTGTTGGTTGAATCATAATAAGCTGGCGAGTACCAAATGCCTTGGTAATGCCGTCTCGGGACGTCGGTGGAACGGTGTGGAGAAGTCAGTATGACTCATCGCTCTTTGTCTATGGAAAGGCTGTTGTTCTACATAGATGTGGGGACAAGTTTAAACTTGTTCATAAAAGGCGTTGGGATCTATAAATAGAATAGGGAATTATCAATGATATTATTATGTATAAAGAGAATTGACGTGATGATATTGGGGGGTTCATTAAATGTTAAGTAATAAAAAAGAGAATATTACATATAAAATAACAAATCGGTATATTGATTTAAAACCTTTGTATAGAAGGTATTGATGAACGTCATAATACTGGCGTGAAGAAGTAACCGAAAAACGGAATCCTAATCATAATAAATGGCTACATGGCTCGGTCCCATTAGACAGAATTTATATTATAAATAATGCACACTGAATTTACGGAGAGGAAAAAAAAATGGGGGAGTAGCATAGAAAGAAAGCAATATCATGTACGGATGATTGGTCTATCCTTGCTCCTAATGAGCTACTATTGAACCGCGTGTGGTAGACTATAGTAATATCATCAGTGATAGAGAAAGCGTATTTAAAGTCCAGACAAAAAGCGGAGAAGCGAAAAGCGGAAACCCTGTGATCTTTGTGGGGAGTTTTTTTAGTTATGGGATGTGAAATGTCCGATAAAACATGAAGTTAACATTGAAGTAACTGAGTGGGCTTGGGAGAATATTTAGTCAGATGACTCTTGCTGGGTCGTCACATGACCGGAAAGATGTTTAACCACCATATGACTCACCGATCATTGTTTATGGGGAGACTATTGTTCTTCCTAGATGCGGGGACAAGTCTGCTCAGAATTAAAGACGAAGGAACAGGGAATAATAAAGAAATAGCAATAGAACAGGTGTATTAACAATGATGTTAGGATCTATAATTAGAACTGAGATGATGTTCTATAAATGGAACTTACATATGAAGTGCCAAAACAGGGATTAATGCACATGAAGTAACAAAACGGGGATCAGTACATATTAAGTAACAAAAAATATTAAGTAATAAAACGGGGATTATGACATATTAAGCAACAAAGACACTATTTTGTGGCGTATTACATATTACGTTGTGCCTCAATTGTTGATTTATCCTCTACTGTAGAATTATCTTCTGCTTTACTCGTATCTACGAGGATATCGAAAACGATTAGTACATACGTGCGACCAATTGTCCTCTTGAACCTATATTCAGGTGGCCATCCCCGGAATCTTGAAATTGCGCATAATGCGATTTATTTTTGCTTTAAATTGTAGCTGGGTATATGTACATGTTGATCCATTAATTTGAAGGGTGCCACGGTGACACCCTTGAACAATATCATCCAGAAAACGTCCGTTTTAACTTTATATATCATAATTAGGCCAAAATTGTAACACAATATAAACCTAACATGCTGGGCACCAATATGAAGCTAATGACGCACCAAGTACTGAAATATAGGATGTAATTGAATATTGTATCGCGCGATATAATTTAAAGTAACATTGTGTGAACGGTCTCATGGGCAAGCCGAGTCAAAGATAACTTCACTAAGGAGAGGCTGCTTTTCTTTACTATACTTTATACGCTGCCCTCCCAATTTTATTGTCATAGATTGAATAAAGAAGCTGAGTGACAACCATGGACAACAGAGTGACAACCATGAAGAAATCGTTAGGTCTGCAGTGTAGTTCATTGCACAGTCGAGAGAAGGAAATGTCGGTATTGTATAGGATTGAGTAGCATATGATAATGTTGTCCAAATAGCATTACATGATAGTCACCGATCCACTGGGAGGTTATTAGCACACTACACATGGGGAATTATGGCACAATTGCGAGACCATCTCGTGTGATTTCTTTTCTGGTTTATCGAAATGACGTAAAGAGCTGAAACTTTGTAACGCATCATATTGAGATCATTTCGATCACATTCACATGAACTCCAGCAGAACTGTGATAAATTAGGAATGACGACCGTGATGATACGACTGCAATTGCGCTTCAATTGCCTTCTTTAAAATTGAGCTTTCTTTCCTTGTAAAAGAGTTCCGCTTGTATTTAACGGTATATAGCCGTTCTGCTTAGAAAATTGCATACACGAATAATTTGACATTACGGCGGCTTGCATTTTTTGGTAGAGCTTGACGCATAGATAGAGACAAAAAAAATGTCCTATCGATTTTGAGCTTCAAGAACACTGAGAATATTCATGGGTCGCATCAACCCTATATGACCGTGTCTTTTCGGGACGTGTTCAGGCCTGGTGGGGGTGGGGGGGGGAGGCAAAATGAACCCCACTAATTATTTTTCTTATCCCTTGAGCTGGGAGGTTGAAACTTGCTAAACTATACCCTTGGGTCAAGGTCTACCAGAAATTGGAAAAAAAAATACAATATGGCCGCTTTGATTACGTCCAGTGGCATCACCTTCAAAAACGGCTTTTTGGTAGATTTTTCGGTCAGATTTTTCGAATTTTTTATTTATGCAATTTCTCCACAAAAAGTGCATGATAAATTAGTAAATATTAATGTGATGTGAAATAAAATAGTTCTTGTCCATTTTTAATCGCGAAAAGGCAGAAATTTTGAAGAAAATGACGAAAACATCACCGCAACCTGGGGTGGGGAGGGGTGGGGGCGGAAAGTTCCCCCTATATATTTTCGCTATCGCTAAGGCTAGTGGGCTGAAGCTTGCCACACTATATCTTTTGGTGGAGCTCTACAAGAAAATGTAAAAAAATCCAAGATGGCCGCCATAATGACGTCACTGTGACGTCATTCCCAAAAAGAGCGTTTTTGGACGATTTTTCGGTCAGAATTTTTTTTTTCTTTGCAAAAACTGCACGATAAATTAGTAAAAAATAATCTGATATGAACTAAAATAAGTTTTTCCCACTTTTCCATACAGAAAATCTAAAATTTTGAAAAAATATGACGAAAACATCACTTTTCTGATACCCCGCATGGCCGCCATTTTGAATTTACCCATGATCCTCTGCTCGTGGTGGGGGGAGGGGGGGTCATGCAAATAGGTTCAAAATGACCCCAATATGATAATCGAAAAAGTCACGGAGTTTCAGCTCTCAGTTTGTTGTCGTTCCGGATATAGAAGAGAAAAACCAACAAGGGGTGGGAGGTGGGGCGGAAAGTGCCCCTCCCGACAAGGTAGGGTTAAGCGCAACATTAAAATGTTGGTGAAAAACAATGCCGGATTGCTGACAAGGATTCATATTACCCCACATACAGAAAAATATACTGAGTGCATATTTCTAAAAATATTAAACGAAGCAAAAGCGATCACTGAGATGATTTTTTCCCAGCCACGCTTTTATTGTAGTTGTTCATGTGGACATCTTGAATGCATCTTGACGCCACCGTCCAAATTAAAAAGCGTTATGGAAAACGATGCCAGGGTACTCTAACGTGAGTTGTTGTTATCGTTCATTCATACTTGTTCAGAGAAGGATCATGATAATACTTATCGTTAGTTTTGGTGAAACTGCGATAGGAACTATAAAATAAGTATTGGGAGAGTGTTTCAGTGAAATACCATGATGCGCGTTAAATCAGATCAGTAACCTGCAAACTTGTACCGTCGTCCCGGAATAAGGTGGATAAGTATCGTGCAGATACTAGTATTATTATTGATACGAAGATAAAAGGATAACACCAGAATCAAGATGGAAAATTGCCGAGCTTATTGATATCTAAATTGTCATTGTGAAATCCTCGCGACGACTTATTGACTCAAATGCATTTATAGTGACTCTCCGTTAGTACATATTCCCGGTAAGATTTACACAATTCTCTGTACTCGCTATAAAGTTGAAATACTGCAGAACGATGCGTTAAATTTGATTATCTCCCTTTATCTTCAGTTCGCTGTTCTGGGTATATCTTCAAAATGGGGTCTACTGTCGGGCGGACTATATGACAATGGGGTCTAATGTCGGGCAGACTATATGATAATTGGGTCTACTGTCGGGCGGACTGTATGACAATGGAGTCTACTGTCGGGCGGACTATATGATAAGAGACAATTATAATTTTGACATGGTCATTTATTCCAACCTGATGGGTAATATACTGGGATGAATTGTCTTACCTTGTCTATGTCATTCAATCCAATGAAAATTATTCCGTAGTTGCTTCCATAAAAATCTTCTCTCCATGCAGTTGATAGCGAATATTTTATGAATTCCAGCTCCGCTAAGGTATCAATGCTGACCAACTGGCCTCCGAGTGAGCGACAGTGGGCCATTGCATCTTTCCAGGATGTGAGTGCACGAAAGGGTATCAATTCATAATGATGATCAGAAAAGTTATAGGCTCGATTATTTGGATCTTTCGAAGGTGGCGGCGATTGTCTATCGTTCGATTCCAGTTGAAATTTTATCTTGACAAACAACAAGCGTGAATGGCGAATATGAATATACCATGCTGGGAGTGTTCTGTAACGTAGAATGCGCATCATTCCTATTTTATGGGGAAGAATACGTGTCTTTAGACTTCCATTAAATGGCAAAAGAAATTCCTCGAACTCCACATAACCATAAGGCTGCGACGTATGTCCCATTATAGTAAAAATTTCCAATAACCAACGAGGATCGATGGTGTGCTGACCGTGTGGCACAGTCAGTTTCCAACTGCATTCTGGGTATGTATACTGAATGAGTCCACATCCCATATCTAGGCTTAGTACGTCGCCACCACTCGGACATTCACTGACTTCCCGACACAGGTTTTCGTTAACTTTCCCCAGTTCCAAGCGGAGATATTCTGTTATCCACGGCTTAACATCTGTCAGGTCTTCGTCGAACACAATCTGTCCTGGTCTGGCGTGAAGTGAATCGCCGCAACTATGTTCAGGCTTGTATTTGGAAACCAGTGTTCCAGATTTCGAAATTCCTTGCAGAAGACCAAATTGTCTACAGATGCGATAATGGAAACGTTCTGATATCGTTTGTATTTGTAGTCGGCGAGCGTCTGTTGGTGTGTATGGTAAGATATTCACAATAGCACAGTTATCTGAACGTTCCTTGTACCTCAATTTTACGACCTTTGTTTCATTTACATTGCTGGTTATCAGAGAAACGGTATCTTCTCTAACGAATTCTTCGATTTTTGCCATATTCACGTGGTATCCCGAGCAGGCTGAAGGTATGGCGTTAACGTCGTTATGCATCCATCGTCCTGCCCCTCTTTGCCTGTAATCATACAACACCACGTGTATAATGGAAAATGAACTGATAAAATTCTCCATAATCGTCTTTGTGTAGTTTGGTAGTACATCACAGAACGGGCCTATCATTTTATCAAAACTCACTTCTCCATCAAAAATGGCTATTCCGTAATATGCACAATTATCGATATTCGGCGAGTGATTGAACCGCTCATAATATCTCAAAGACAAGACCTTCACAGTTTTGGTTAAAGCGGTTATAATCTTCATGTACAAGCAACACGGATGTGGCTGTCTCCTCGGCACGTAACTGTTAACTGAACCAAAATCCATGTATCTTAAAGTAGCTTGTGTTTGAGTTAATGCTTTAACAGCTCGAAGATAAAGTTCTCTATTCACCGATTCGGTCAGATTCGACAAGATCGTTTTAAATATCAAATGAAAGCCATTGGATGTGATTATTTTTCTTCCGTGGGTGTTGGGTAGCTTAGGGAACGTTGGGTCTGGTCCGTCGTAAGCAACAAAGTGCTGGTCCGTTATAGTTTCATTGAAAACAACTTGAATATAGAAGCCGGGATTTGTCCGAAAGTACCTGGTGACAGTTATTGGTCGTCCGTGAAATACACCTTCTGATGGGAAGATATTTTTCTGGGGAGTGGGTGTTACCATAATCGGTTCCAACCGAATTTCGCGACGAAAATATCCTGTGTGCTCTGCATAGTTTATCCGAAATCCACCCTCATTGTCAGCATGATCGGAGACAAAAGTTATTCTGGCCTCACGAGGGTCCACAAACACACTCCAGGGATAGCGTCGACCACAGAACCTTCCTACCCTCATGTAGTCCTTGGGGGCCGCCGCATCCGAGATTTCCCAGATCTCTAGATTATCGTAGATGCATTCATCTCCTGAGAATTCAATATCAAATTGCTGAAAATCAATTCGAACAAAACCACCAACTGACGAAGGGATACTCCATGTGCAGTAAAGTTCCAAGGGATATCTGTTGGATTTTCCTAGAACTCTAGTCTCAATTACTCTGTCTCCAACACGATGCATCAAGTCACAAACCTCCTGTGTTTCGGGAAGGGAACTCGTGTATGATAGTTCGAATCCATACTGTGTGACAGATAGGTCTGTCTGAAACTGAACGCTGAAGCCGTAATCTAAAAAAGAATATCGTTGCTTGTCAGCATCAGCAGTTTTTCCACAGAATGGGCCGAAAGCGTTTTTCCTGTCCTCTCCGTGGCGAATAAGAAGTTTGTCCGCTTTACACGTAACTGATTCTTCCAACCATAGTTTGTCTATTATCAGGGTGAACTTCATGAGCGTGGGAAGGTCAAGGTTCCACGTTAGGTCCTGATCGTTACGATATCCATACGGAAACCACTGGCTTATTATTCCGCTCGTGTTGCTGAGGTTGCTTGCTCCGCTCAACGTTGTACACGTCACTTGTGTAAATATCCCCAAAACAGCTGCAATGATACAATATAGACTTATCTCCATATCTCGACAATAGGTTTAGATTTTAGAAGAATGCGATGTCTTGTATCACCGAACTTCTGAAATATAAGAACAGAACAGTGGCCATTCAGAAACATTTATCACAAAATTACCTACTGCATCTATATGTTTGTGCCGATGATTATACAAGCGTTCTGAAAAAGTTTCATCCGTTTATATAAAAACACAAACCTGAATAACTTCAGCTGAGGGCATGAAATCCTAATCACTGACCATTATTCTTTATCCTAATGAATTTCAAGTCGTTTCCGAAGAATGTATATATGTATATGTGTACGGTATTTCTCACGGAATTTGAATGGAGGCGTTTTGTGGTATTGCCCTGTTGGACAAGTGTCGGTAGCAATATCATGTGACGTTGATTAAAATCGTCACATTCTGCACATGCTCTAGCAAAAGGCCCACAGGAGACGTGTATTCTTCTTGTAGGTCTAGAATACCACTATCCGGAAATAGGTAGTTAACTATGTCAAAATTGTAATCGTCTTCCTTGTCATAGAGTCGACGCGAGAGAAAGCCCTGATGAGTCTTTTAAATTTATATGTCCAGATGTGATGTTCCATTTGTGCTATTAGCGGGTTCATTCGAATCCAGTGAATAGGATAAATATCCTTCACATCGTCGCTTATATCAGATAATCCAGTGCTAGCAGTTCGTCTATTTAACGATCAGTGCATGAGAAGGAGCAGGCTTCTGCTATCGGCTTATTCTGCTATCGGCGTATTCATACGGGAACAGATAGAGGTCTGCCAAAAGTGGTACCCATTGGGATAGCTGTTCGTTGTTGGTATATGGTATTGCCGATATTTCTATAAACAAAGAAACATCCCAAGAATGATATCCATTACGTGCAGTAGGACAGATTAAAGCCTTACGTCTTCTCACGTTAACATACCGGTGAACAGTTTTATTGAACACCGATATTATTAAAGAAGTACGATGTTCAGTGAGGTGATGATGAGGAATAGTAGTATAGAGAATCGAGAAATCCCAAGTAGAAACATGTCCTTGGTTATCTCGGTCGTCCGTGAAACTTTTTGAGCCTTTAAGTATTCACAGGCGTGTATCCACCAATCTGTTTCTAACCCATCAAACAGGTTCAGGTGATATAGCGATCTAATATTCCATCTATCATGTGCTTATGATACACACAGCCGTATTTACAGTGTCACGGATGTGAGATGTAAAATAACGCAGAAAGCAATCATTAAGATTCCAAGTGAATAGATAAATAGTAATAGTGATGCAATCTATGTGGATTACCAATTTTGCCTAGCATCTAACCTTTTCTACTCCGTACTCCTCGACGATGCAAATAATGACTTCCAATTCTAAATGATATGCCCCTGATTTGGGAACCATATGACTTTTGTATCTAATTCCTAACTGTTCGGGTAGAATGAAAGTTTTATTATTATAATCCATCTGTTTACGCATATGGTTGCTGTAAATTGTCCTTCACAGGGTCAACGTGCAAATAAATTGAAATTGAAGTGGACAGACGAGATCGCCATTACAAAACTAGGGTAACTGGTCATGCGCACAACGATGTCACGATGTCACGAAAGGTCATTTGTACCAACGGCCGCATTCTGGCCAGGTTGAAAGTGGGTCATATCTCGGGAAAAGTACTTTTTCTGTGGAACTAAATTGTGTTCCGGGTGAATATATATCTGGAGCCGTTCTTTAGCCCATCTAGCGATAGTCCATGAGATTTTTAGTGATTTTACGTACAGTTGCGCAAAATATCAACTGTTTTCCAACACTCGGCCTATCTCTCCAACGTTACAAACTTCAGATTTGGTACAAACAGGAAGTTCACGAAAAGCTGCACAGGCGCTGCGCAGTTGCAAAAAATTGGAATGGCGATAGAGTCTATTGTCGAACTAGGGACTTGCACAATACAAACTTTCCAGTCAGATTCTGTGCTTACCACTTCCTGGTTATCAATTCTGACCCTGTTAACTAATCAACTGACAGAACTATCACTTCCGGTTGGTTCTATTGTGCAAGACCCCTATTATTTCATTGTTTTGTTCCCCTACATGAGAAGTTTATGTGAACGTATACCTAGCTGGAAAACAATCCCTCTATACCACTCCTGTTTAAGGGAGGATTTAATTGCTTTTTTTAATCTGTATTTAACCTAATCTTGTTAAAATGTAATTTTGGAGAAATAATGTACTGCAAGTTTTTTTCTAGATTCCAGCATATGTTATTGCAATGATGAAATGACGACAACAACAAATGTCCTTCAAATACCATGCGATGTATGGCAGCGAAGTGATTTAGCACACGGACTGGGTTAGTGGTGGAATTAATAAAGTTGAAAATGTTTTACTGTTCGAATAATATGTCTTTGAAATTGGTAAAGCACCACAAAGGAGGCCAGAACATTTCTCTGTTATTGAGGATTTCTTTTATTTCTGATGTTGGTTACCATAGTACTATGATGAAAAAATAGATATATTACCATGGAGAACAGATAAATAATTAAAGAGCAAACACTAAAGAGTGATGTTGAACAATAGTATTAAGCAACATGCGTGCTTCATACAATTTTAGAAAATAAAACTTCTGATCGCATGGACACGGAATATTGTGAAAGGGCAATTAAAGTCACAAAGGAAATCTGATTGAGGGTGCCTCAATTAAGAAATAATGTTTTCATATGCATGCTCAATAGTTATTTTACGCACGGTTAGTGTTGAAAAGTTTATATTTTAAAATTTAAAATTTGTATGAAAAAATTGATCATCAACAAAGGTTATAATGAAAGGTTGAAAGCATAATTTAAACTCTGACAACCATTCTCCCCTTTCTTGAAAACAAAAACTCGTCCACTGATGCTCCTTTCTCGGTTGGCATTGCGCCAGTGTCAGTGTATGAGTTTATGTGGTCTCTCAAGTGGGAAGTGATACTGTCAGCCGCGTCAGCTGTGTGGAAATTACGTGTATATATGTCTTATTTGTGTCGCTTTGTTAATCAATTTCACGATGGAAACAACATTTAAGCCTGAGAAAGAAATTTCATCTTTTAATTTATTTGTAATTTGTTTTATTCGATTGTTACTTGTATGAAAGCAGACCTCGTCTGAATTGTGAAATGGAATCTCTCAATGAACACCTGCACTTGACGGGATGTTGATTTCACATAGCCGTGCTAAAACGTGTAAAAATGCACGGTTGGTTCGACGTTATTGACACAAATGTTATATAATGGAAAGTTTTTATCAGATATTATACTTCTGAAATAAAATATGGATACTTTTCCGTTCTTTTCGTCATACACAAATCATCAAAATGAACCCAATTTCAATAGGCTCGTGCTTTGGCAAACACTAGTACTGTTTCCAAACTTTGAAATCTTCAGCTGCAATGGTTTGATTTCAAGAGTGTTAACGAAGTTATGGAATATTTTCCGCTATGTTGCCATGGAAACCACAAAAAGAAATTGAACATTACACAATAGGCTTGTGCTTTGCTATCCAACAATGCTGTATGACAAACTCTAGCTGTCAGGTTTGTCTTCTAGATGGTTAATACCGTTATATGGATATTTTTTATTATGTTGCCATGGAAACCACAAACAGTGAAATATACACAGTGTTAATACTCTTGTACTCCTAACAACCAGCAATTTGAAGTCTCTAGCTGGAATGGTTTGGCTTCCAGAACGTTTTCATTGTTGCATGGATAACCCATTCTCATGGCATCAGATTGTATATCCCCTATTGTCATATATACCCTCTGATGTCAAAGTGGGGCTAACTGAGGCTCGCAGCTTTTCTGCACATGTCTCTCGCCCAATCAACAGCCTCCGTTACTAAATGAAGCGAATCTGTTGAGATTACCGAATGGGTTCTATGATTCCCGAAAAGCTCAGCGTAACTTCAGCGAGCCAATCAACATAGGCGTTGTACATCGACGAGAACGAACAGCGGCAAATCTTTATGTTTCAAGAGGCTGTTTAAAAACCTGACTGGTACTTGTGATCTGTCCGTTATCTTCCATCATGAACGAGCAAGTAAATATACTCCGATCCATGCTATTTACTGCCACATATCTTGGACCTGGCGATTGCGACAGAGGAAAGCTACAGGAGGGACATTATTCATTTGTATTTTTCAAACCTCGAATTACTGTTAGACCAGAAAGAAAAGTGTGATTTGCTAATTAAACACGGGAAAACCACCGTGGCTATTGTCGCCGACGAGGCTCATGCGTTGATTCGATGGTAAGTTTATAAACAGGCAAATTATAATAATAAAATAATAATAATAAATTAAAATATCAATTTTAAATATAATACTGAAAATTTTGAGAATACTGTTATTGTCATCTTTTAATTCAAAGCCAATTTATTTGATAAACATGTTTTGTGGTATACCTACCTGCGTCCTCAAGACCACTAGAATTATTTACACAGTGTGTGGAAAATGCTGGATATATTTGTGTCTGTTTATTCAGAGAAGGGGAACGTTATGGTACTAGGTGACTGTAACTGTAAAATCGAAGGAAACAGATATCGCTTTGCATACGACGAACGGTCATATTTCGCGAATTCATGACCAACCACAATCTGATGTCAGTCAACGTACAAGATTCTGTGCTGGCCCGGTTAACACCTTCTGTCCGTCGACAGGGAACGGCACTGCAATCGATCACATCCTGATCGAAGGAAATGTAGCAGATCAAATAGAATCTTGTGCAGTATTAGACGACCATTCCCTGAACGTCTCTGAACATCACCCAGTCGTATGCTCCCTTAGACATAACTGTTATAAGTCATTGCGCACACAAATGCCGAGAATCTCATGGAAAAAAGCGGTCTCACAAGGAACTGTTTCCAATTATACCAGTGAGGTATCGAGGCGCCTTGACCTAGTTCAATTGCTGTCGACAGAGATATCGGACGTCACCGAAATTGACAAGTATTATCAGACAATAGTGAATTGTATCAGAAATGCAGCTGATGCAACGATACCCTCGACCAAATATAGAAAACATCTCAAACCGTACTGGAACAAAGATGTACAGAACATCATAATGAGATGAGACGACGGAGACATCGATGGATTGAGGAAAATAAACCGAGAGGGAGTATAAAACTGCGAAACATTTGTTTAGACAAGCTCTGAGAACATCATTCAATGATTACATAACATCACAAATAGACGAATTGAATGAGTCAAATGAGATGAACAGTGACCGATTTTGGACCCTGTTCAATCGTAGAAGAAATGGCAGCCGGTTCGAACAATCTGAAATAGAATACGATGGTGAATTATTAAGAGACCCAGAGGGTATCCGATCAGCATGGGCGATTTACTTCGAAACGCTGTACTGTGATGATGACAATGTTAATTTTAACAATGATTTCAGAAACACACTCCGCAGACGTATTAAAGAAATTTTGAGAGACTCTTTTAACGAAGCAGACGAATTTTTGGATCCAGCTTTTGACATACTAGACATAAGGACTAAGTTTTCCGAACTAAAAGACAACAAAGCTGGAGGGTTTGATAAGATAACGTATGAACACTTGAAGTATGGAGGTGCCCGCCTACACGCACACCTTACAAAGCTTTTCGAGCTTGTAATTGAATATGAGTATGTGCCGAACGATTGGAAGAAAGGTGTAATTGTGACAATATATAAAGGCGGGAAGAAACCCAAACAGAGCCCAAACAGTTACAGAGATATAACCTTACTTCCTGTTATTTTCAAAGTGTTTGAAATGCTCCTCGCCGACAGACTTAACTGCGTCTTCGACTCGAAAACATTTCCTTATAAGCAGCAGATGGCTTACCAAAAAGGCCTTGACAGCCTTTACACATCTTTTAACCTACAAGAATGCACTTTCCACAACATAGAGAGAGGCGAGCAAGTGCACGCTGTATTTCTTGACAGCGCCAAAGCGTTTGACTGTGTATGGCATAATGGCCTCTTGTTCAAATTGCACGAAAATGGAGTAAGAGGGAAAACTTGGAGACTATTCAGAAATATGTACACAGATATGGAAAGTTGTGTTTCGTGCAGTGGTAATGTGTCTCGATGGTTTAAAATGAAACGTGAAATAAGACAGGGAAGTGCTCTCTCCGCCAAGCTATATCTGATATTTATTGACGACCTTCTGCAAGAACTGGAGAATTCGGACAACGGTGCATTAATAGTCGACATTCGAGTAAAGCGGATGATATCTGTCTTGTAAGTATCAGAGTGGCATGGTAGTAATGCTTGGAATCTGTGAGACCTACAGCCGGCTATGGCGATTCCTATTCAATCCATGCAAGAGCTGCGGAATAACATATCAAAAATCTGGTAAACCTACCACAGTGACAGAAGACTTCACGATGTACGGCAATGTGACCCCTGGGGTACCGAGAAATGAGTACATGTATGACTATGCATATGCTCTCCATTAGGAGAGTTTGAGCAAATTTAAATAATCTAGTTTGGTACAAAAAATTGGCATTTGAAAAACAACCCGAATCAATTATAGCATAGTTGCTAAACTATGATGTCACGTGGCATTCTACAAATCGTGATGTTCAGTGATGATGCAGTCATATCTTGCCTTACCGTTGAATAAATGTCATGTACCACGGCAGAGCCTTGAACATGACATTTATTCCACGGTGACATCTGTCGGACCGAGAGTTGCCTCCCATAGTGCGCGCGCCAATATACTCCCCGAAACGAAATTGATGTGTGTATGTCGGCCTGATGTGTACGTCGGCCCGTGGGTGATAGAAATTAGTGAATGTGATTTGGTAATTAACTGAAATAAATTTGACATCTTTTGAAAACGTACGTAAGATCATCGAGAACGTTACTCATTCAAATTATGCGATTGAATCGACAAACAAGCCGAGGTCGAACAGATCTTGACACGGCGTTTTGAAATCAACAACGGTCGCGCAGTGTTGAACAAGATATGCTTGTTTTACCGTACCATCCTCATTCACATAATTATAAAGTCCCATTTTATTCAAATATGGCATTCGGTATAATAAAACAACTATTGCATGTTATAGAGTGGGACATCACGATTTGTGTTGTGCGCTCGTTGTACATTTGCGCTGTGCGCTCGTTGTACATCACCTGTCTCGAGCTGACAAATCGTGATGTCCCACTCTATAACATGCAATAATTGTATATTATCATAACGGTCGCTGTAAGCTTATAATATAGCAATTCACTCTGCGTTTTAGGTGAGGACCAACCCTTTAACGCGCTATTTAACCCTATCTAGCCTGGGCTTTTTGGGACCTGTCCAGGCCTGGGGGGTAGGGCCGAAATGCCCCCCTCCCTTAATTATTTTTCTTGTCCCTTGAGCTAGGGAGCTGAAACTTACCACACTATACCCTTGGGTCAAGTTCTACCAGAAAATGTAAAAAAATCCAAGATGGCCACTTTGATGACGTCACAGTGACGTCATTTTCAAAACCGGCATTTTTTGGTCGATTTTTCGGTCAGATTTTTTTATTGATGAAACTACTCCGCAAAAACTCCATGATAACCTAGTAAAAACTAATCGGATGTGAAATAAAATAGTTTTTGCCCACTTTTCATCGCGGAAAAGCAGAAATTTTGAAGAAATGTGACCAAAACATCACTTTCCTTTCACCCCCACGTGGCCGCCATCTTGAATTTACCCATGATCCTCTGCCCAGGGGGTTATGCAAATGGGCTTAAAATGACCCCAATATGATAAGCTATGAAGTCCCGGAGTTTCAGCACTCCATTTGTCGTCGTTCCGGAGATAGCGCAGAAAGTTTGGTGGGGGGCCATAATGGCCCCCCAGGCCAGGTAGGGTTAACTGGTATCTTTAGAGTCATTGTAGATTGGACATGCGTCGATGACCATTCACCCGGTACAGCCATTCGCCCTAGAGACATCGATACAATTATAGGATTAATTCGATGCTGAATAATACAGCATTTACACTATATGAGATAAAAATATGTGTGTCTGTTTATAAATAGCACGCCCTGTGTTTAATGTTATAATTAGGATATAAGCTAACTGATGTACATGAATAACCTGGTATCTTTCATGGTTTATTAAGCATTATCGTTGGTTCTGATTCTCTTTGACATCGAATTCAAATGATTATTTCTATTTATTTGGTCGTTCCCAGCTGATAAGGTATGGTTTTCTCCGCGATGATATCTGTTAAAATGCGTCGGAAGCAAATGCATCATTTATGTTATTTATCCATATCGTATAATATCGATCTACACTGCCATCGTGCTCCAACTGTTTCGACATGCATCCCGCCTTGGTCAACAATCGCTTACTGCCATTGTGACGTATTCACTGGCGTTCAACAAAGGTTTGAATCTGACGTGCATTCGCTGGTCGCCACTGTGGTGTATCGGTACATCGTGCTTACTGCGTATATCTAGAAACTTCTTTGAATTCATATGACTAGGCTTGCATCATTATCTGACGGAAGTCTGCTACAAGAGGCTTACTCTCCATCTTGTAATTTGTCTAATGACAATTGGATATCGGACATTGAAAAATTACTGAAAACAAAAAAACTTGTCACTCAAAACAAGTATCATATCTAAGACTTATCTTTCGACCAAAGTTTACGATAATCTTTCAGATTTGTTTTCAAATAAATGGAAGGAAGGGATTTTTATAAGCGACGCTTCATTAAATATGCTCACAATTCCACGGGATTTACATGCTAAAAACGTAGGACCTACAAGCTGTTTAAATCTATATTTGGTCATGAACCATATTTAAATTTTGTTGCAACAGACACACATCGCTGTGCTCTGACACGGTTTAGAACAAGTGTACATCGTTTACACATGGAGCTAAGGCGTTACAAGAAAGATACCAAAAATGATATCTAATTAAAACTATGTCGCTTTGGTTGTGATGAAATAGAGGATGGACTACACACATGTATTCTCTTCATAAGCCCCAAGTATGAATAATTACGATGTGAACCTTTGAATGAATTAACAAAACCTCAACTAATTTTATACGAATGTCAACATGCCAAAAGTTTGTTCGGTTGTTAATTAACCAAGATATATTTTTGGCAGAATTTGTATACAATGCCAGTGTTATTTTGGGAGGACTCCGCTGTAACTAACTAACATATATTACTTATTAGTAATGCATTATTATTCTGTATTAATATTAATAATATTACTAGCTCTCGAGAATATACCTGTGAGATAATTATAAGTATCACAATATTATTAGTATAAATTTAGTTAGAATTTAGAATGATAGCCGTTAGAATGATAGTCGCTATAGGCTGAGTATACCCGGTACGTGGATATATATGGCGTGGGTGAGGTGGGGAGTGAATATGTTACTTTACTTTAATTTATTTCCTTTTTTCCACATGTATTGAATGAATCCTTGGTTTGTATAATGATTTATTTGTACTGTGATTTTTGCCAAATCATGTAAAATAAGTTTGTATTGTGTTTGTTTGCTCCCAGTGGACACCATGATTGGTAATAAATTCAATTCTATTATATTCTATTATATTCTATGAAAATAGACTAATAGAGAGGTATACGAAAAGAAAATCTCCATGCATTGCTGGCATCAGTAGAAAATGTTGACCGCTAACGGCTTATTTCTTACAATCGACTAGTTTAACCATGTCTGACCTGGGGTGGAGTTAAACAGCACTTCGACCCCCACTTCGGAAAACCGTCGAACATGGCCGCTTTGATGACGTCATCGTGTCGTCATTTTGGAAAAGGCAGTCTCAGGTCGATTTTTTGTCAGGCATTCAGACTGTTTTATTTACGTGTTTTCTTTGCAAAAGCTGCATGATAAATTAGTAAAAAATAGTCTAATATGAAATAAAATAGTTTTTGCTCCATTTTCCACGAAGAAAGGCAAGACCGTTGAAGAAAACTGACGATAACAACACATTTCTGAGACTCACATGGCCGACAATTTGAATTTATCCTTGATTATCCGTAAAGCTTTAAGGCCCATTCTCACGATGTGATTTGTAGTAACAACTCCGTTGTGGGTGGGGGGAATCCCCCGATTTGTAGCATGCAACTGATTCTATTTTGCCAAGAAATTACTTTAATAACAAAATAAAAAAATCTGACCGAAAAATCGAACCAAACATTCCCTTTGTTAAATGACGTCACTGTGACGTCATCAGAGTTGCAATCTTGTTTTTTTAAAAATATTTTCTGGTAGAAGGTATAGTGTGGTGATTTTCAGCTCGCTAGCTAAGTAACAAATATGATTAGGTTGAGGAGGCGAAATGGCCCTCCCCAAGCCTGGACAAGCCTGGTCCCCAAAACCCAGACCAGAGAGGGTTAATATCATGATATATACAACGTACGTGTATGACTGATAACAACAATGCACACAGTAGTAACAGAAATGTAACATGCTCAGACAAGCAAAAGTTGGCTGCAATTTGTAGTATAGTATACCTCACACTATCCAACATATCCATCTGGGATACCCCGCCAACCTTATTAGATTCACATGTTAGTAAGCTGTTCTAGTATCACTGGATAGGTGAAAACGAGTTTGCTAGACTCCTAAAATGTAAGTGCTGTATTTAACATTATAAATGTTCGAGGAGTGACAAAATTATATAAAATGTTATATTTGAACACTACTAGAAAGTGTTGAAAATAAGTGTTATCTCCAGCATTGCAGTGCTTTATCAGGATCAACACAACATTTCAAAAGTGTTATGTTGCTCCTGGCACAGCACTATAATGTTGGAAATAACATTTTTTGTCAAAACTTTCTGAGAGGGTTACAAATATAACACTTTATCTAATGTTGTCACTCCGCGGACATTTATAATGTTAAATACGCCACTTCCATTTCAAGAGTGTACATGTATATTATTATAAATCGGTTTGAACGTTTATCCATGGTGAACACCGTCGTGATATGACCGAAAAAAATGCTGAAAACGACATTAAATTTTACTTACTCACTCACTGCATGGTGAAGAAGGTGTGTTTCCATATAGGTGAGACACAGAATTTTGCTTATTCACTAAATGTATAAATTCAAGCATATAATCTTGCTCAAATAAACTTACCTTATTCCAACTTGATTCTTTCTTCAGGAAACAACGCACAACGAAGCTGAACGTCAGTCACACAGCAATTGAATACTTTGTGTGCAGAACAAGCATCCAACACAATACTTAAGTGGCAGGAATCCGGTGAAACCGATTTGCGTCCTGATGTCAATAATTGACCGTTCCTCGATAGCCAATCGTCCATCTGTCATGATAGTCTCGTTATATATTTATTGATTGGAATTTAACGAGGTCAGGGTAGCCAACGAGCACCTGCACATACAAACCTCACATAGACACACATGATTAAAGTGATGCTAAATGTCCGATTTTGCTTGAAGCTGTATCTTATAATGCGGGTGAAAGCTACAGCATGAATCTGTCCAGTATCACTTATGATTATTTTTAAGTGAATCTACTGAAGCGTTTTTGTTGGATATGATTCTCTTTCACATCCAATTCAAACGATGCTTTCTATTTCTCTGGTCGTTCGCCGATTATCAGTGGACTTTTCAGGTGTATCTGACAACAACATACATACATGCATTCATACGACTATGAAGACAATTGTATTTTTCTGGCCGCTCACCCTTAAGCGTTGACGTTCATTGGATGGGTACAGATAATGGATGCATATAATATGATTACATTCCTTATTTAAATAACTTTATACAGGAAATTTCCCATCGAATTGTGCATTTACTATAAAGGCATGAAATTAAGTGGATGAAGGCATCGGAAACCTTTTTGTATATGGACCCACCACGAACTGCCCTATGCAAAGTCATGGCGGCTATTAAAAATAAATGGTCGCCAAGATTTCATGTTGAACCAGTTAGGCAAACTTAGCTGTGCTTTATTTAGCAACATTACCGTTACACCGGATTGTTGAAAGCAGAATATTTATACAATACTAGAGTGTAACATTTGACGCTATATTCTGGGAGCCAAGTTGAAAAAATGCCTTATTTAGAAATTTGTTCATCCCACCGGCAAGATAATTTTCATCTATGCCATGAATTTCTACGACCATTGCGGGTATCAACCAGGGTGGATGTAGACTGCCAAAGTGGTGCAGATTTTTGTTATTGCTGCCCATATGACACCCTATAGATTTTCGTTTTGTTCCACCTAAAAGTGGGGTAGGTGACTTTAAACAATCCAGTCTTTCCAACTTATAGCCCAATCGGTCTGAGGTATAATATCATAATTTGTTTACGTAATCCAATCGCGTGGCGTCACGTGAGGACCATATCCAAATGTCACCTGAACAAAATACTCCATTTCAAAAAAGGGGGTATATGTATATGTCTCTCAACACTGATCTCATCTATCTGAACATCATTATTTATTGTTCAGTACTGCATAGCGCAGTTTTTTAATACGTAAGGTCGTAGTTGTATTAGAATCCTATGGTACAATTTGGGGGTAAAACTCAAATGTTATTTGAACACAAAAAAAAATCACCCAATTGAAAAGGGGGGCATGTTTGAATAAATTGACATATCTTTCTTATTAATAGCCGTAAGTGTCTGACATTTATTATATTGTATTTATTATATATATACCAGAGTTATATACAGGATTTGGTGTTGTGTCTCAATGTAGGACATCATCCAGGGGCCGTATTCAAATATCAACTTGAAAAAATATATTCCTTTTCAGAGAAGGGGTTCATGTACTTAATGGCCGTAATTCACTTATGAAATAATCCAATCTTTCTAAACATTATCATACACAGTTCAGCGTCTTGCGTAGTGTTTATTATTGTCACAAGTGTTTCTTGTATCCCAGTTGTATGATGTCACTTGGAGGTAATATTCACGTGTGAAATTAACAAAAAATGAACCCTCTGAAAGACGGGTGTATATGTAACTAAAGACTTATGAAACCCTTAAATATTGTCTAAACTCCCCAAAATTCATTTCCGGCCACTCCGCACTATTGACAGAGTAACCTTGCGTCAGCATTTTTTTTTTTTTTTCATTTCAACCGATGACAACAAATATGTGCCATATCAGAATTACTGAGAGAAATGAAATGCTCCCTCTCGCAAAGATGATATGGATATAATTACCTTCTACTGATTATTGATTCAGTATGTCTAAACATTAACCAATATTCAGAATTTGCAGTATGAGTAAGAGTAAAAGTGTTCTTGTATATTAGCTGTATGATATCACATGGTCTGTATTCAATTTACAAATGCATACAAATAAATATGAAGTATGGTGTTACGGGAGATTGCATAGTGTAATATACAGGGAATATTAAGTCCAGTTTTGCAATTCAAGTCTACCACGTCAGAAGATTAATAGCAGGTAGGATTGAGTGAACATGGCTGTTGAAGACAATCATCGCCGAGCTGGTGAGCTAATTTACAGGTCGGTGACCTAAAGTACCTTCCCAGACTGATAACATGGGTAATGCATTGGCAAGAACTTTGCTAATCACAGAAGAACAAAGTGATACGATATAAATCACTCATGTGTGGTAGATCAGTATCTTTAGTACAGAGTGGCTTATCTGTTGGAGTTACCCAGTTATAGTAGTTGGAAATCTCCTTAGAACAGCAGCGATAACCGCAAAGCAACTGCTTCGTTAATATATGTATTTTTTTCCAAAAAGCGATCATCAAACTCTCTCTCCAACACATCATACCGGAAACTTTTTATCCTGGTTTATTTTACGTCGTGCAAATGATCCCGGATTACATGTCTAAGGCCAGATGCACGAATCACGTTTACCATGGAGCGTTTCGCGGAGCTCGAATACACATCTAACTCTCTACCATCGTTTTAGCTTTGCCTGAGCTTAATGGAGATTGTTGAAGTCTCATATTATCAGACTTGAGCCCCCCCCCCTCCGCCTCCGCCCCCCGTCCCCAGCGTAACTGCGTTTCGCTGATTTCAAAAAGAAAAAAAATAATACTAGAAGAATAATTTACATCATTGATACTTTTTAGGAAATAATCAAGCTATTCGTTTAACTCTTTCCACGTTCATAGCTCGATATTGAGCACGCAATCAGCTACGTTTTGAAGCTACGTATAAGTCTGGATGATTACAGTCAGCGGATGGTAGACCATAATTAAGGGCAGAAGGTTAGTATTGACACTTAGAGAATGGAGTCGGTTTACATCATCAAGAACCACTTCAGCATCATTATTAATTAAATTGACATGTTGAGGTCAAATGACTTGCCTTTTGCATCTTGTTATCAGATGCTAAGCATAATGATGAATATACTTGTCGCAATCAAGGCTGAATGCACCAAAGTTTCCGTTTTCATCATTTTGGAATATAAAGTCGTGCACTAATAATGCGTGAGGTAAAATGAATATGATGTCGGCTAATTATTTGGGTCATTTATCTGAACCTCGTGAATGTACAATTATCAAAATTCAGTGTTTCACATCAAAGCTCATCATATTTGGCCCAGTTTTTTCTGATCTGTGATCCAGTGTCCCTCTTCCACATATAAAGGGACCCAGTTCAGCTTCAAGGGACCTTTTAGAAATTTGAAATTTACTTCGTATCGAATCGTCCAACTTGATTAGCAATGCGGTGAATATCTGCTTGGCGAGTGTGCATTTTGAATAAGATCAATGGTTGTTTCGTAATTTATCGATGAAGCTCCAGTAGAAAGCTTACTTGAAGAAGCTGAAAAATCAACATGAAACTGTTGCAATAAATTTTATGAAGCTGGAGGTGGACTGTGAGATCTGAAATTTCCCTCAATTTCATGGAATAATTAACATTTCTGACTATGGCCAAGGCCGCCATTTTGAATTTAGCACTGATACAGTATGCGGCAAGTAAATATGCAATGATATTAAAGTTCCCTGGATGTACTGTACCACTCATTCTGTAGCTTTTACAAGTCCCAGGGAAACTCAAATTTGGCAGTCAAATGAACAGCTGAACTACAATTACTAACTCTGTGAATAACTGATGCAATTGTTGTTAAGAGATATATAGTAAAACAGTTACAGACGAACTGTTTATTAAGAAGATATGCTGAATCTTTCACCTATGTTCTGCTCTCCCATATTTTTCAACAGAGAATAGTTGATTCAGTTTGCATTTTAAAACGAATCTCAGTTAGATATGATGAAAATATGATAACAGTGTTCGCTAATACACGACACAGTCCAGGCAGATTGGATCAGTATTGAAAAAATATTACTATATAATCAAACATTCCCCTTTCAGCAGCTGCGAGTACGTTTTCGACTTGGTATTTGAATATGGTCCCCAGACGACGTTATAGAATTGGAAAACTACCATCTACCTCGCTAATATATAACTTCGCTTTCAACTGCTGAGTAATAAATGAGGCAGTTTAGACCGCCCAAATAATTATTAAGAAATATCTAGCGGTCATTTACACATAACCCCCTTTTCAAGACGGAGTAGATTTGTTCGAGTGAAATTTGAACACTCTCCCCATTTATATCATACGGTTGAACGATAAAGCAAAAGTACTAACTGAAAAACACTGCTAAGTACTGCTAAAAATTATATTATGATATTCAAACATATTTGGATCAGTGATAAGAAGGATATAGCAACACACTTACACATACCCCCATTTTGGAAGGGAGTATTTTTTTTTCAAGTTGACATTTGGATACGGCCCCCAAGTATGTCATACATAAATGCTGAATAACATTTAAAGAATTTCAGACAGATAGTGCCATTATTAAGAAAGATATGGCAGTTCAGTCACACATACACGTTTTTTAAAAAGCAATATTTTTTTCTGATAAAATTTCATTTGTGTATCTCCTCCAAATAAACGATATGGTTGGGATACAACCACGATCTTAGGTATTAAACAACTTCGCGAGGTAACACGGAGCAAAATTTCATCACGTTTACATAGAATGGTTGAATAATAAGGGAGATATAGCTATACAAATATACCTACCACCTTTTCTAAACCGGAGCAATTTTTTCAGTTGACATTTGGATATGGTCCCCAAGTGACGTTACAAGGACAGGATACAGGAACAAATCCTGACAACACATGACTCTGCTACTATTAATGATTAATATATGATACTGTTTAAGCAGATTAGAGCAATAACAAAAAGCTACGGCGATTAAAATACACCTACCCCCATTTTCGGCAAAGTAAAATGAATGTCAGTAGTGGAATATATCGTCCGCTATAGAAAAAAACTGCACCACTTTCGAACTCTACATCCACCCTGGGTAATACCCCCCTTAGCCATATAAAGTCATGGTATAGTTGGAAATTATCTTGCCGATGGGTTGAACACTTTCTCCAAAATCCGATCCTGGCTCCCAGACTAGTATCTGGTCTGGAAGATTTGGGGTGTACCACAGCTGGGGGTGGGTGGACTCTCCCCCCCCCCCTGCCCAACCTGCGCCTTCGCATATAGATTTACTATCTCTAAGGCTAGAGTATTGAATCTTACCACACTCTATCTTTGGGTCAAGCTAGGTTAAATAATGCCCAAAAAATCCAAGATGACGTCACAGTCCCTCATTAAAAAAAAATGCATTTATTGAAGGATTTTCGGTCAGATTTGTCAATTTTGCTTATTTATGTGTGTGTGTGGGGGGGGGGGGGATTCGAAAAAAAACACTGGATGATAATTCAGTAAATAAAAGCCGTTGTGAAATAAAATAGCTTTGCCCACTTTTCCTCGTGGAAAAGCCCGAATTTTAAAGACAAATGACGAAAACATCACTTTTCTGCTGCTGTGATTGCTGCTGTATCCAATCCAAAAATATTTAAAGTTTGATGACTTTCTGATTTTGAGCCAAAGCGTGCTTAACCTTTGTCCGTTGACCTAACTGTTTCATCTTATACTCATATCTACTTGCAGAAAAAAAAGAATATTTATATTTTCACATATCCAAAATACATTTGGTAATTCGTTTCGAAGTTCATCTGCGTTGTACTTGAACGAACGTAAACCATATTTAGCGCCTGTTACCAGTTTGTCTTACAATTAATACGTTTTTTTACTTTTCTATGTAGATCACACAAGCAAAGCGTCCTAACCATGGCCCATTCTCGCAGTGTTCATTTCTGCTTTCAATGGCTTCAATGGGCGTCAAGGCGATGACTCATCAATTAATAACCACTATCAAAACATATCGTGTCGTCTTGATAAAGCTACACAAATTAAAAGCTATGTCATGTTTTATTGATATATTTGCGTCCACTGTCTACACAATCTCGTGTGCTTATCGTATCATATATCTCGCTTTGTACACAGATCCAATTCATTAGCTCGAACCGATCTCTCACAAACATCAATAAGAAATATGCTGGTGCGCGCACCCTGTCTTACTAAGCTATACATCTGAAAAACCTAAGCTATAGGTAAAATTAAACTGCGTCAGAAACATAAAAAAAAATAAAATGAAAAATAGTCTGGTGTGACCACATATTGTCCCATACATACGTCAAGTTAGAAAATAACATCTGACAGAATAAATTCAGATATTAACACTGCCTGGCCTGGGAGGGAAAGGGGGCGAAATGCTCCCCCCCCCCCCCACCTTACCAAACTTTCTGTGCTGTCTCCGGAACGACAAAAAATGGAGAGCTGAAAATCCTTGACTTTATATTTTATCATATTGGGGTCATTTTGAATCTATTTGCATAAACCCCGAGCAGAGAATGAAGGGTAAATTCAAAATGGCGGCCACGTGAGGTACCAAAAAAGTGATGTTTTTGTCACATTTTTTCAAAATTTCTGATTTTTCGAGATTCGAAGTGGGCGAAAACTATTTTATTTCACATAACATTAATATTTACCAATTTATCATGCAGTTTTTGCGGAGAAATTGCATAAATAAAAAATTCGGAAAATCCGACAGGAAAATCGACCAAAAATGCCGTTTTCGAAAATGACGTCACTGTGACGTCATCAAGGCGATCATCTTGAATTTTGTACATTTTCTGATAGAGCTTGACCCAAGGGTATAGTGTTGTAAGTTTGAGCCCCCTAGCTCAAGGGGTAAGAAAAATAATTAGGGGGGGGGACATTTCGCCCCGTCCCCCCAGGTCAGGACAGGTAGATAGGGTTAAATTCGAGTGGTACAAACTTGGATTATTTCGGTAGAAAATATCAGATTCTGCCAGCTATGTTTTTTTCTTCTTTTCTGCTAATCTAGTCGATGTAGTCGAGCACCTTTAAACGTCAAAAGCAAAACATACGACTTTCCAACATAGCTTTGAGCGATTTGGGGTGTACGGCAGCCTCGCCGGGGGTTGGGCTATGTATTTTCGTTATCATTACGGCTAGAGGGCTGATACTTATCACACTATATTTGTTGGTCAAGCCCTACTACAAAATGTAACAAAAAATCGAGATGGCCACCCTTTTAACGTCACAATGACGTCGTTTCTCGAAAAGGAATTTATTGAAAAAAATTCGGTCAGATTTAAAAAAAAAAATATTTATGTGTTTCTTTCGTAAAACAAATGCATGATAAATTAGTGAATAATAATCTGATATAAAATGAAATAAGTTTTACCCACTTTTCCACGCAGAAAAGTACAAATTTGAGGAAATCTGACGAAATAACACTTTTCTGGTACCCCTACATGGCCGCCATTTGATTTTACTCATTATCCTCGGTAGTATGTATAACATCGATTGACGATTATTTTGCCGCGGGGGTAACTCTGTATGCTCTTTTGTGATTTTTGCCAAATTCCAGGTTGCCTCCTCTGATTCGAACATTTGCATATTAATCTATACGGGGAATGGCTGTATGGGATTGGGGCATTTTTTTCTTGTGGATTTTGCTATGGGATGTGGCATCTTCTTTTCTTCGTCTCGCAATGTAGAACACGATGGGAGGGGTCTCGAAGCCAAGCGGTGAAATGTTTCGAAAAGTTCAGTATAGGCCTATACTGGCTCAGTGGACAATGTTTGTGTCTCACTGGGAAACCCAATCCTGAACATTCAATTCAATTTATTGTACAAAACACCTTTACCGGCAGAGTACAAACAACGGAGAACAAGAACATGAATAACAAATCAATGAAATGTGCATATACATGTGTGGATATACTGTGGTGTACATATGGTCTGTACTCAATGTTATAAGAGATTAAGCATGTATTACACTGAAGTCGAAGAGTGTACCAAGCATACAAATGTGGCACTACAATACTGACAATGAGGACAAATTTGTCAATATCACTTAGGGTCATGAAATTACTATGACTTTTAGTAATTGATTTAACCCTGGCCTGGACGATTTGAGGTGTACCGCAGCCTGGGGGAGAGGCGGGGGGGGGGGGACGGAAAGTGCTCCCCCTATTTATTTTCGCTATCGCGACGGCTAGAGGGCTGAAACTTACCACACTATATATTTGGGTCAAGCTCTACAAGGAAAAAATCCAGGATGGCCGGCATGATGACGTCACTATGACGTCATTTTCAAAAAGGGGTTTTTAGGACAATTTTCGGTCAAAATCTTCGATTTTTTTCTTCACAAAAACTGCATGATAAATTAGTAGATAATAATCTGATATGAAATAAAATAGGTTTTACCCACTTTTCCGTCAAAAAAAGCAAAATGTTTGAAGAAATATGACAAAAACGTCGCTTTTGGTCGCAATTTTGAATTTTCTCATGATCCGCTGCTTGGGGCGGTCATACAAATATGCTCAAAATGACCCCAATATCATACCCTATAACCTCACCAAGTTTCAGCTGTCCACTTTGTGTCGTTCCGGAGATATCGCAGAAAGTTTGGTAGGGGGGCATTTTGCCACCCCCCCCCCCCCTCCTCCTCAAGGCCTGGTAGGGTTAATGGGGGAAGGGGCGAGAGGGAACAAATCAGGCGGTGTTTTTTGGTAATGCTAAGACATCTAGTTTCAGCAAAATGCATAGAATCGCGTTGAATCAACATGCTGAATTTTTGCGTAATTTGTGAAGAAATATGGAGAAAACATCACTTTTCTGGTACCCCCACATGGCCGCCATTTTGAATTTTCCCATGATCCTCTGCTCGAGTGTCAAGCAAATAGGCTCAAAATGACCCCAATATGACAATCTGAAAAGTCGCGGAGTTTCACCTCTCATTTTTTTGTCGTTCCAACAGAGGGGCGGAAAGTGACCCCCCCCCGCCCCACCCCTCCAGGCGAGACAGGTTTAAACAATGAAATTCTATCAGTTGTGTACCGGGAACATGACAACACAAAGTGCATTTCGTCCTCTACTACTGGGCAGGCGTCACACACTCGCTGATGAAATTCTGTTTTGGGTTTTGTATGCCACCAGTTTCAATTTATGATTACTTAGTCTTGATTTTGAAAATGCTTGTCTGCGGTGTGGATTTTTAGATACAAATAAAAATGGTTCAAACCTAATATTACTTTTGAATAATCTGTATATACTCATTGTATATCCTCATTTTGTTTTCCCCATTAGAGTTGTGGCATCTTGTTTCTCCGTCTCGAGCTGTAGAACACGATGGGAGCTATGTAGACACTGTTAATGTCCAAACGCCCGTTAATGTCCAAATTGGACATTAACACGCAGCGAGTGCGTGTTAATGCCCTAAGTTTGGACATTAACCGCCTCTTATTGTCCTAGGGCAAATTTGGACATTAGCGGTCGACCTGCAACTGATTTTTTTTCAATATGTACAAGTTGCGTCTTAATGTCCTAACAGTCCATAGTCCGTAGTTCGTTTTTTCACTAATTCAATATCTTGTGGTCATATCGATTCCTCGCAGTGTAAGATGGATATATGAACATGGGCTGTAGTCTCACAAAGCGATTTTGCCCTGTCTTGGTGTTTTTTAAATGTTTTCTTGTGTTCATTAACAGTCCATACTCCGTAGTCCGTAGTTCGTTTTTTCACTAATTCAATATCTGTGATCATATCGATTCCTCGTAGTGCAAGATGGATGTATTAACACAGGTTGTAGTCTCGCAAAGCGCGCGCTAAATGGTCTCAATGAAATTTTGGAACAGAGGCGGGACTGTTTTAGGACAATAACAGTCGAAGTGATACATATCGACCGCTAATGTCCAAAGTTTGGACGATAACATTTATGCTGGCGTCTTATCGTCCCACGTGGGACATTAACACGCACTCGTTGCGTGTTAATGTCCAATTTGGACATTAACGGGCGTTTGGACATTAACAGTGTCTACAGAGCTAAGCGGTGAGTTTTTTTGAAAAGTTCAGGGAGGTCTGATGAGGTGAATAAGTCCATACTGAAGCAGTAGACAATACTTCTCCCACTGGGAAACCCACGCATGGACATTTGTTTTTCTCGTCTCACCACGTAGAATACGATGGGATGAGTCTCGAAGCCATGCGGTCAACTTTTTTTTAAAGTTTAGGTATGCCTGGGGCGGATATGCTCATAGGCTACTGGCTCAGTGGGCAATGTTGGACCCACTGGGAAACACACCTGGACATTTGCGGTATGGGTTGTGGCATCTTGTTTTTCTCGTCTCGAGCTGTAGAACACTCGAAGATAAGCGGTGACATTTTTTTTTGAAAAGACGCGGTAGGTCTAATGGGGTGAATAGGCCCATACTGGCCCAGTGAACACTGTTTGTCCCACTGGGAAACCCACTCCTGGACATTTGCGGTATGGGTTTTTGTGCTAGAGATGGACCATCCGTGGCCCGAATGCGTCGTGTGGGGTGTCATCTTGCACGAACATAACCGAACAAATCGCTCATCTTCAAGGTTAAAAGTCCAGCATGGCAATACAGGAGATGTTAACTGGATATCGCTCGACGCCACACTCAGCAACTGGTGGGACACCATATCCAGCACTTATGTACCGATTAGTGAGAACCAAACTGGACTATGAACCAAAATGTGACACGCAGGCAGACATCGGCCGCAAAGTCAGCGACCGAGACAGAAAGTACAAAGACCGTGTAAAGTGTTACGCAGAAAATTGAAACACCAAAGAGCGATATTTTGTGATGGGGACTACGTCTTACTGAAACAGACGAAGAAGAACAAATGACCAACAGCCAATGAAATAGCATTCTACATTATCTACCGTATCACAGGATCAACAATTGCAGCTAGACGAGTTGCCGACGGTCGAGAAATAAGTCGCGATTCTAGTCACTTTAAACTTGTGAACGCTGTTGTGCAAAATCTGGAAGAGCAATCTTCCACTCCTCCAACAGAAGCAGACCTAGACAACTGCAGGGAGAAAGTGCTTCAAACGGTTTTACCAGAACTCGATTCAGAGGCGAACCAAGTCGAAACATGTAAGGCGACAACGGATGATCACGCGTCGCGACAACAGGCCAGAGAAATGCTTCGACCAGAGCAACCCGCTCTGATCCAACGACCATAAAGAAGCCGACGTCGGCCAGGCTACCTGAGTGATTACGTGAATTGAACTGTGAATTGAAATGAACTGTGCGCGAACTGAATTAAACTGGGCGCGAACTGAGGTGAATTGAACTGTGCATGAAGAAGACATTTCGCCCCCTCCTCCCAGTCCAGGACAAGTAGATTGGGTTAAATTCGAGTGGTACAAACTTTGGATTATATCGGCAGAAAATCTCAGATTCTGCCAGCTATGTTTTTTTCTGCTAATATAGTCGATGTAGTCGAGCACATTCAAACGTCAAAAGCAAAACATACGTCTTTCCAACATAGTTTTGAGAGATTTGGGGTGTACGGCAGCCTCGCGGGTGGGGGGGGGGGGCGGTGGCTATGTGTTTTCGTTATCACTACTGCTAGAGGGCTGATACTTACCACATTATATTTGTTGGTCAAGCTCTACTACAAAATGTAACAAAAAAAATCGAGCTGGCCAACCTTTTGACGTCGCAATGACGTCGTTTCTGGAAAAGGAATTTATTGGATAATTTTCGGTCAGATTTAGAAAAAATATATTTATGTGTTTTTTTCGCCAAAAAAATGCATGATAAATTAGTGAATAATAATCTGATATAAAAAAAAATAGGTTTTACCCACTTTTCCACGCAGAAAAGCACAAATTTGAGGAAATCTGACGAAAATATCACTTTTCTGGTACCCCCACATGGCCGTCATTTGATTTTACTCATTATCCTCAGTAGTATGTAAAACACCGATTGACGAATATTTTGCCGGGGGAGGTAACTCTGTATGCTCTTTTGTGGTTTTTGCCAAATTTCAGGTTGCCTCCCCTGATTCGAACATTTGCATATTAATCTATACGGGGAATGGCTGTATGGGATTGGGGCCTTTTTTTTCTTGTGGATTTTGCTATGGGATGTGGCATCTTCTTTTCTTCGTCGCGCAATGTAGAACACGATGGGAGGGGTCTCGAAGTCAAGCGGTGATTTTTTTTTGGAAAAGTTCAGGTAGGTCTGATGGGGTGGATAGGCCCATACTGGCTCAGTGGACAATGTGGGTCCCACTAGAAAACCCATTCATGGACATATGCGGTATGGGTTGTGGCATCTTGTTTTTCTCGTCTCGAGCTGTAGAACACTCGAAGATAAGCGGTGACATTTTTTTTGAAAAGATCAGGTAGGTCTGATAGGGTGGATAGGCCCATACTGACCCAGTGAACAATGTTTGTCCCACTGGGAAACCCACTCCTGGACATTCTGCGGTATGGGTTTTTGTGCTAGAGATGGACCATCCGTGGTCCGAATGCGTCGCGTGGGGTGTCATCTTGTACGAACAAACCCGAACAAATCGTTCATCTCCAAAGTTGAAAGTCCAGCATGGCAATACAGGAGATGTTAACTGGATATCGCTCGACGCCACACTTAGCAACTGGTGCGACACCATATCAAGCACTTATGTACCGATTAGTAAGAACCAAACTGACTATGTACCAAAATGTGACACGCAGGCAGACATCGGCCGCAAATTCAACGACCGAGACAGAAAGTACAAAGACCGTGTAAAGTGTTACGCAGAAAACTGAAACACCAAAGAGCGATATTTTGTGATGGGGACTACGTCTTACTGAAACAGACGAAGAAGAACAAATGACCAACGTCCTATGAAATAGCATTCTACATTATCTACCGTATCACAGGATCAACGATTGCAGCTAGACGAGTTGCCGACGGTCGAGATATAAGTCGCGATTCTAGTCACTTTGAACTTGTGAACGCTGTTGTGCAAAATCTGGAAGAGCAAACTTCCACTCCTCCAACGGAAGCAGACCTAGACAATTGGAGGGAGGAAGTCCTTCAAACGGTTTTACCAGAACTCGATTCAGGGGAGAACCAAGTCGAAACATGTAACGCGACAACGGGAGATCACGCGTCGCGACAACAGGCCAGAGAAATGCTTCGACCAGAGCAGCCCGCTCTGGTCCAACGACCATAAAGAAGCCGATGTAGGCCAGGCTACCTGAGTGATTACGTGAATTGAACTGTGAATTGAATTGAACTGTGCATGAAGAAGAACTCTGCGCGAAGTGAATCGAGTTTTGTGACCTTTCCAAATTGGTGCGTAAAGTGAATGGGACACATGGACTGTTTTGAATAGGAACAATGCGAATTATTGCGCAAAATGAAGTAACATATGGACTGTATGAATCCTTAACATCACGAAAATGAACTATCAGAAAACTGTACTGAAGTGTCACTTCAAATTAATTATAGTTCTGTTCGCAAGCCGTGAGTTAAATCGAGTATATTCGCAAAGTTATAGTTAATTGAATCGACTGTTCGAGATTGAACTGTGGCAAAATTAAAATGTGCAAGAGTTGGCATTTATAGATGCCAATGACTGTAACGAATAAGCCGAATAAAACCCAAAGACATTAATTGGATCTCATACTTTATTAAATTATAATTCGGAAAGTAATTTACAAGTATATGTTCACCGTAAGATGGAGTTTAGTAATGAGATTTATTATATGATATACACTACAGTTCAGTTGATAAGTTTTGTCAAGCAATGAGATACATGCAACGATTATCAGATTAATTAATATTACATTCGTCTATAGTAGATCTGCATCTCTGGGGGAAAAAAAGAGAAATGTAATATCCAAGCTTTCAGCATTTGTTAATATCTGATCAAGCACTATGCAGTGATCAAGCTACTACAGCTGTACAGCACTTCCGTGTGTACGCGTCATGAATGTCTTGTAGCTTGTCAGATGGTTATGTCAGTCGCTGTTGAGTAAATGGCTCTATGCAGAGGTCTGTGTGTTTCCGCCTTGTGCTTTATTCGGGTAAAACTGAAAGTTATTTCAGATAGGAGCAAAAACACAACAGACTGGCGGGGGGCTGGGTCTGGAATTAACCCCCCCCCCCTTCCCCCAGGCCAGGTAGGCTTAACTTAGTTATGCAAGACTACTTCGCATTCTTCTCTCGTTTACCTAACCTTATTATCTCAACGGGAATGCATCTGATCTTACAAATTTTAGAAGTGAGAAAATCTGCTGATGCACTTCGTTTTGGAACATTAGCTGCGTTTTGTGGGTCGACTTTGTTTGGGTTTTTTAGACCGACAGGCACTGAAGGTGAATAAATAAGGATTGAGTGCCGAGTTAAGAGGCAAGACAACAGTTGTCAAAACCGAGACTATATCCCGATTAACCGGCTGTCCTAAAATCGCAGAAACATTAGCCACTATTATCGGAAGAAGGCAAACAATATTAGTCATGATAACGAGAGACAGTCGTCGCGCTACTTCCAAATCAGCGCGATCCTCCCTCTCTGCTTTCGCGTTTGATTCTTTCACGCTACAATATATTTTCCCATACATTGTAAATATCAGCAAGAGGACGGTGGTATTTAGACCGACAAATACAGCTGTTGCGAATTCCCAGCCTTCTCCTGTGGTTTCTGAGAAGTTGAACGGGAGACAAATCGCATTTCTCCCGTAGTAGTTGCCAAAGTATGAAGGTATAAAGAAAGGTAGCGTTGCCATTACCAGGAAACACACCCATCCTACCATCATAACCAACCAGGCTTTGTTGGCTGTAAATTGTGAAGTAGAAAATGGATATACTATACGCTTGGTTCTGTCTATTGCTATGCAGAGCAACGTAAACATGGACATCTCGCAGGAAATGGTTGCCAGACTTCCAATAATATGACAAAAACTGCTTCTGCGCCATTCTTTATCGTGCAAAACATATGTGCCCCTGTAAAGCGTGTCTATCGATGCGAGGCCGATTAAGTAAAGTCCCATTAACGTGTCTGATATGCTCAGATGTAAAATGAATACTGATGGAGAATTATTTATTTTGACTAAAAGTCGCCAACAAATGACAGACACGTTCCCGAGCACTGCTAAAATGCCAAACATCCACACCACTACTCGAACAAATTCGTTAGCGAGGAGATCAGAACAAGAGGAATATATGTCCACCTCCGGCTTGCAATCCTTGACGTTGTGACCGATAAAACAACAGAAACGATAAGAATCAGTTCTCATTATCTCAACGTTCAAAGAACTGAATATCTCGCCTGGTGTATTATCTAGAGAATTCCTGTCTAAAAGTAGTAGGTCAAGTCTTGGGATGGAAGCGAACGCATCTTGACTAATTTGACTGATTCTATTATTAGATAGATCCAATTCCTTCACATTTTCGAGCCCATAAAATACATTATTGCCCAGTCTATCGATCATTAACCCGCTAAGGTTCATTTGCGAAAGAGCTGATAACCCAACAAAGGTTCCCCTTTCCACCAACGCGAGGGGATTGCCTTCTAGCTGTAAAGTTAGTAAATTTCCTAGTCCCTCAAAGGTGTCTATAACTAATTTTCGTAAGCGATTGTGTCTGAGATCAAGATATATGAGATTTGGTAAGTTCACAAATATGCGTGCATGTAGTTCATTTATCTGATCGTTAGAAAGAACTAGAATGGTTAAATATGGGAATTTCGAAAAAGAAGTATTACTCAAAACAATTTCGTTTCGGTCAAGGTCGAGCACGCGAATATTTGCAGATGTTTCCATATTCGGCACCTTGTAAATATCACGACAAGAAATCACGTACCCATTACAGGAACAGTTAGCAGGACAGCTGAAAAATTTAAGATCGCAAAAAAGCTCGTCCGCCATGTTTGTTTGACAGTGTACTCGTCCATCACACAGATCTCCTAGCGAAAGGCATTGCGAATTTTTGCCACATCTAAATTTCCCAGGGCAAACTTGACTGGTGCAATTAATCTCATCAACGCCGCCAATGCAATCCATGGTGCCATCGCATACTTTGCTACTCGGTATGCAGTATGATTTGGGACATTTAAACATACCAGGGCACTCAAAGTACTCGCAATGTCTTAAATGGGCGCCGTTGCGACAATATCGTAACTGCCCATAGTTATCATGATCGTAGATGCATGCTTTATGGCGAGGATAGCATTTGAAATGTTCCGGATGACACCTCTGCTGATCAATCCACCCTGGACATTCACTATTATAGCTCGATCTCTGGATCAGGCGGTCATTTTCTTCAACGAAGTAAATATATCTCTTATGACTGACGCTGGTTCGGTCTTCATCGGCTTGACTGGCATCTGGACAGTCTGGCTGAAGATCTTGTCTTCTGCTAGGAGGTAGACACCCCACGGCGGGGCACTGGAACCCCTCACATACCAAACCCCAATCGCACGACTCCTCGTCGGAACCATCAATACAATCTGGCTTATGATCACACCGTTGTGCTTTCCAAATGCATTGGCCGTTTTTACACCGAAATCGGTGATCGGAACATTGAGGATGGATGCATTTGCTTTCGTCACTGCCATCATAGCAGTCTTGGAGAAAATCACAGTACTTAGATATGGATATGATTTGACCATCCTGACAAACAAACACGTCAAATAAGCCTGAGCAATTAGTCTCATCCTCTCCATTTACACAATCAAGATGGCGATTACAGATGCTATCTGGGCTCAGACACGTTCCATCGTTACATGTAAACAGATAAGACGGACAATCCAGCTGCTTAGCCAAAACTTGTCGTTCGCACATGACATGTGGGGCGCGACCTTCTGTTATAAGACATTCTTCTGTGCTTGTAGTATTAATGTGTTGATTGTAGCGATGGACGTCCTGTAATAACGATGCAGAAATGCATCCGATCCTGGAAGCGTTGAATTTCACCCATATATCACCAGCCCCAGGAAGAAGTCCCAGCGAAGAAATAAAATTCTTGATGTCGACTGTCATCAATTTATCTAGTACTGCCAGCTCCCCTTCGTACCATCTACACATGCTAATCGCCCCTTGAACATCTGTGGAACTTGTGAATAGTATATTCGCAGTGAGGATTGCCAAACAATTATTGCGGACAAAGATCCAGCCATCTGGGCATTCGTAATCCGTCGACATCAACCGGTCAAAATGGATTCCATTTGATGTTTTCACATTGGCGTTACTTTCGTACTCACAAATTGCATTCGATGCCTCGGGGTATTTCATCTCGCAATTCAGTTTCATCCAGTTTGTCGAGAGGAAGGGGTTTCCTACGTTCATTGCCACGCATCGTAACCTTTTGTCGTACACGGGTTGGATCTTTTCTGTATTTACAGCCAGCTTCGGTTCAAATGGCAGAATATTGTTGAAGCCATCGAACGGGTAATACCAATCGGACACCGTCAACGGACTGCCATCTTCCCACCTATAATCATCAGCCTGAAAGTAAATTTGAGGAGGGAAAATAATAATAATAACTATTGGATGTAGTGTTTCTCTTTAACTGCCTAGTGCAATTATTGGAGTGAAGAAGATATATATTCCTATTGGACCTGCGGTCTCTATATATTACCGAAAAAAGCATTGCACCGTCAGTTTCAATATCCGTGGCTTCCATGGCGATTATATTTACTAACGATTATGTGCATCACGTTAGACCAAATGCCTCATTGTCGTTCTCATAAAGATAGCATACAGTGCATTAGTATAACCGAAACGGCGTCGCAGGATACTGCTGATCTTGTGGTTACATCGATTGTCGTAACCGTGTGATGCTAGATGTTTTTCCAAAACGGATTTGAAGAAATGGGTTTAGCTTTAAATTGATAATAACACTCAACGTCCACCTTACACATTCCGTGCTGTATCAACTGAGAGTTGCCACATGAACAGGTACAATCAAAGCGTATCTGAGATACAAGACATATCACGAATCGTTAGATTCTTGGTATGTGCTTTAGAATAGGTTAACCAGAAGACTATTCTGTGAAGTCATGTGACGCAGTCAGTATGTCGGCACCTCTTCCTACTTCCCTTATATGTGTTGTAATTTTTTTCCGTATATGGCGAGATTCTGCTGTCGGACGTTTCGTCCCCGAGGCCCGCCCTCTGTACAGACCTTTTGGTCTTTGATATATGTTGGAATTTGTGGAAAGTTGATGCTGGGTCAACATCGGGCCTTACAGACTAGTATTTTGTGTTAAATGCCGTCATTTACATCTGACGACGATACAGCTCACCAATCTCCAATGTACGTGTTGTCACAGCGAAACAGCTCACCAATTACCAGTATACGAGTTGTCAGAGCATTTCCATCATAGCTCTCTAGATTTGTATCTAATACCGCTTATGCCGGTGCTAGGGGCGTGTGGTCATATCATCCAAGTTGCCACATGAACAGGTACAATAAAAGCGTACCTGAGATACAACACATATCACGAATCGTTAGATTCTTGGTATGTGCTTTAGAATAGGTTAACCAGAAGACTATTCTGTGAAGTCATTTGACGCAGTCAGTATGTCGGCAACTCTTCCCACTTCCCTTATATGTGTTGTAATTCCACTTATACACGCTTGTACTGTAGGAACGTTATTAGATCTGCGAGTTGCTTGGTAAACTGGACCAAATCCAACAATAGGAAGCGGCAAATCTGCATAGTGTTATGATCTAACTTAGATGTTAATGGTCAAGTATACCCTTATTTTAGAAAACGTGAGCTTCTAATCATTGAATGTGTGTGTGTGTGTAATTATAATTACACTAGAATATAGCTCTGTCCCAACATACCAAACAAATAGCAATGGAATTTAAAACGTGATTAGATGAGTTTTGTTAAATATCTTTGTTTCAAATCTGGTGTATCATGCAAAGCTCTGGGACACTTTGGGCTTGTGGCATTAATTTTGTTCAGATGCAACTTCGTTACACGGTGTTTTAAAGCAGGAATTCAACAGCTATTATATTCAATAACTGATCAAGTTCTACTAAGCTCCATCCACGAATCTAAGATAGATGAATCATTTTCATCCCATCAATTAATAATTTCGACTATTTATATGGAAAATCTCCTACCAGCCAAACGCAAGACACTTGGCACTAACATTCAGGTCTATTTGACTTGGATTAAAACGTTTTTCATGCTCATTCGAATTTGAATTTTTCTTTTTCCTTCTTTCTCTCTACTGGTTGCTTGGTGTTTGACGTGTACATGATATCGCAAATACACCGTTTAGGTTCATCTAATCGTGCCCACATGATTATGGTTGGCGCCGATGGACATAAACGAATGGATTCTTACATGTGACAATATCTATGTGACAATATGATAACCTATAAAGTCACGGAGTTTCGACTCTCCATTTTTTGTCGTTCCGGAGATAACGCAGAAAGTTTGGTCGTGGGATCATGCAAATAGGCTCAAAATGACCCCAATATGACAATTTAAAAAGTCACGGAGTTTCAGCTCTAAATTTTTTGTCGTTTCGGAGATAGGAGCAAAAAATAACGGGGGGGGGGGGCAAGATGAAGCTTATTGATATATAAATTTGTCATTGTGAAATCCTTGCAACGATTTATTGACTCAATTGTATTTATAGTGACTCTTTGCTAGCACACACATGTATTCCCCGTAAGATTTGCACAATTCCCTGTACCCGCTTTTTAGTTGAAATACTGCAGAACGCTGCGTTAAATTTGATTATCTCCCTCTATCTTCAGTTTCCTGTTCTCAGCGTCTTCAAAATGGGGTCTACTGTCGGGCGTACTATATGTTAAGAGACAATTATAATTTTGACATGGTCATTTATTCCAACCTGGTGGGTAATATACTGGGATGATTAGCCTTACCTTGGCTATGTCATTCAATCCAATGAAAATTATTCCGTAGTTATTTCCATAGAAATCTTCTCTCCACGCAGTTGATAGCGAGTGTTTTATGAATTCCAGCTCCGCTAAGTTATCAATGCTGACCAACTGGCCTCCAAGTGAGCGACAGTGGGCCATTGCATCTTTCCAGGATGTGAGTGCACGAAAGGGTATCAATTCATAATGATGTTCAGAAGAGTTATAGACTCGATTATTTGGATCTGTTGAAGGTGGCGGCGATTGTCTATCGTTCGATTCCAGTTGGAATTTTATCTTGACATACTCCAAGCGCGAATGGCGAATGTGAATATACCAGGCTGGGAGTGTTCTGTAACGTAGAATGCGCATCATTCCTATTTTATGGGGAAGAATACGTGTCTTTAGACTTCCATTAAATGGCAAAAGAAATTCCTCTAATTCCAGATAACCGTAAGGCGGCGAACTATGTCCCTTTAGAAAATACAATTCCAATACCCAACGATGATCGATGGTCTGCTGACCGTGTGGTACAGTCAGTTTCCAGCTGCATTCTGGGTTTGCATACTCAAAGAGCCCACATCCCATATCTAGGATTAGTACGTCGCCACCACTCGGACATTCACTGACTTCCCGACACAGGTTTTCGTTAACTTTCCCCACTTCCAGGCGGAGATATTCTGTTATCCACGGTTTAACATCTGTCAGGTCTTCGTCGAACACAATCTGTCCTGATCTGGAGTGAAGTGAATCGCCGCAGCTATGGTCAAGCTTGTATTTGGAAACCCGTGTTCCAGATTTCGAAATTCCTTGCAGAAGACCAAACTGTCTACAGAGGCGATACTGGAAACTTCCTGATAACGTTTGTATTTGTAGTCGGCGAGCGTCTGTTGGTGTGTATGGTAAGATATTTATAATAGCACAGTTATCTGAACGTTCCTTGTACCTCAATTTTACGACCTTTGTTTCATTTACATTGCTGGTTATCAGAGAAACGGTATCTTCTCTAACGAATTCTTCGACTTTTGCCATATTCACGTGGTATCCTGAGCAGGCTGAAGGTATGGCGCTAATGTGGTTTGGGCCCCATCGTCCTTCCCTGTAATCATACAACACTACGTATATAATGGAAAATGAACTGATAAAATTCTCCATAATCGTCTTTGTGTAGTCTGGTAGTACATCGCAGAACGGGCCTATCATTTTATCAAAACTCACTTCTCCATCAAAAATGGCTATTCCGTAATATGCACAATTATCGATATTCGGCGAGCGATTGGACCACTCATTATATCTCAAAGACAAAACCTTCACAGTTTTGAATAAAGGGGTTATAATCTTCATGTACAAGCAACACGAATGTGGCTGCCTCCTCATCACGAAATTGCTAATTGACCCAAAATCAATGTATCTCAAAGAAGTCTGTGTTGGGATTAATGCTTCAAGAGCTCGAAGATACAGTTCCCTATACACGGATTCTGTCAGATTCGACAAGACCGTTTTAAATACCAAATGAAAGCCATTTGAGGTGATTACTTTTCTTCCGTAGGTGTTGGGTAGCTTAGGGAATGTTGGGTCCGGTCCGTCGTAAGCAACAAAGTGCTGGTCCTTTACAGTCTCATTGAAAACAACTTGAATATAGAAGCCGGGATTTGTCCGAAAGTGCCTGATGACAGTTATTGGTCGTCCATGAAAGATGCCTTCTGCCGGGAAGATATATTTCTGGGGAGTGGGTGTTACCATAATCGGTTCCAACCGAATTTCGCGACGAAAATATCCTGTTTGCTCTGCATAGTTTATCCGAAATACACCTTCATTGTCAGCATGATCGGAGACAAAGGTTATTTTGATCTCATGAGGGTCCACAAACACACTCCAGGGATACCGTCGACCACAGAATCTTCCTACCCTCGTGTAGTCCTTGGGGGTCGCCGCATCCGAGATTTCCCAGATCTCTAGATTATCGTAGATGCATTCATCTCCTGAGAATTCAATATCAAATTGCTGAAAATCAATTCGAACAAAATCACCAACTGACGAAGGAATACTCCATGTGCAGTTAAGTTCCAAGGGATATCTGTTGGATTTTCCTAGAACTCTAGTCTCAATTACTCTGTCTCCAACACGATGCATCAAGTCACAAATCTCCTGTGTTTCGGGAAGGAAACTCGTGTATGAGAGTTCGAAGCCATACTCTGTGACAGATAGGTCTGTCTGAAACTGAACGCTGAAACCGTAATCTAAAAAAGAATATCGTTGCTTGTCAGCATCAACAGGTTTTCCACAGAATGGGCCGAGAGCGTTTTGCCTGTCTTCTCCGCGGCGAATAAGTAGTTTGTCCGCTTTACACGTAACTGATTCTTCCAACCATAGTTTGTCTATTATCAGCGTGAACTTCATGAGCGTGGGAAGGTCAAGGTTCCACGTTAGGTCCTGATCGTTACGATATCCATACGGGAACCAATGGCTTATTATTCCGCTAGTGTTGCTGAGGCTGCTTGTTTCGCTCAAGGTTGTACACGTCACTTGTGTAAATATCCCAAAAACAGCTGCAGTGATACAATACAGACTTATCTCCATATCTCGACAATAGGCTTAGACTTTGAGAAGAGTGCGATGTCGTGTATCTCCGAACTTCTGAAATATAAGAACAGAACAGAGGCCATTAAGAAACATTTATTACAAAATTACTTACTTGTGCCGATGATTATACAAGCGTCCTGAAAAAGTTTCATCCGTTCATATAAAAACACAAACCTGAATAACTTCAGCTGAGGGCATGAAATCCTAATCACTGACCATTATTCTTTATCCTAATGAATTTCAAGTAGTTTCCGAAGAATGTTTATATGTATATATGTACGTTATTTCTCACAGAAATTGTGAGACTTTGAATGGAGGCTCTTGGAGGTAACTGAACTAGAACTTCCGGTTGGTTCAGTTGTGCAAGACCCATATTTATTCATTGTTTTGTTCCACTATATTACACAGCGTGACGATGAAAAGACATTACATTGATTTCCATAAACACATTCTGAGCGAGTTTAAACGCACATTTTCATTTTCATTTTCAGTTTCACTAGTTCTTTTATCTGGACGATTTGCGTTTACGAGGAGGGAAAAAGGACAAAGGAGAAAACACTCTACCAATTATGCAAAAAACTGCAACTGCCGTACTATTACATTTAGATGCATTATCAACCGAACGACTGAAATAGATAGACGAACTTATACGTTGACATTAATCTCCACTACTTTCGTTCCCAATTATCTTTTCCACTTTTCAATTTCTTTAAAAATATAGCGCTTGTAAATCTATGGACTAAACAAAAATAAATGGATAATGGGATATAAATATTTATATCCGTAATCCGTATGAGAAGTCGGCCCGAAAACTACAATTGCAATCGGAAAACAAAGCAGTTCCGTTGTCAAGATACGGAGCGTTGGAAGATGTTTTGGGGATCTTAACAGGATCCGCCTCAGCGCATAAGCGAAAACAACATATGAAGCTTGATTCTTCGTTGTATTTGTCTCATATGCTCAATATCTTATGTCTTAGAGAGCCAGACTACTCCTGTTGATGTATTTTCTCTCTTTAAGGATGTCCGCTGGTGGTAAATCAAAGTAATTAACTTTTTGAATAATGTGTGTTGTTGCATTCATAATTGTGTAATATGAGGAAAAACAAAGAAAAAAATATAGGTTGGTGTGCATTTTTTAGCTGTAGGCAACATTAAGTCGACTGCCCTATGCTCAATTTGATAACCTAGAAAGCATAGGGAATGGCCCTAGTTTTGAAGCATATTCATGAAAATTTCATATAAATAGTATTTAACTTTTTCTTATATTCTAACTGTTTGCAGATAATCACAATGTCTTTCGAAATTTAGCAAATTGGATGGATGTTGCTGTGCAAAATTCTCAGCTAGAAGGCTTTTAAAGGAAATCCCCATCTCTTAACCTAGGGAAGGGAGATAACCCAATAGAAAAACAGGCAAAATGGCTGCCAAAGTCAAAAACCACCAGCGGACATCCTTAATGGCCTAATTGATGGTTTCAACCATGTAAGAAGTGAGGCTTGACACATTTTTATTATTTGCAACGTATATCGCAAAGCTGGATCTAGGGCATGCCACACTACTTGCCTTGATATTCGCAAAAGAAACTGGACATTGAGGGCGTTGTCCTTCTATTCAGGTTAAATCACATACGGATTCCCCAGGTAAATCTTCACCGCTCCTATGTTGTCAAAACCGTTTTAATTGTTTAATTGGAAAAAAAAGAATCAGCAGAAATCAGTCTATTTTGCTTATTCAGATCGTGAAACCTTACCTGACATCGATCTTCACACATTTATTAGTCTACTATTTTACCGGACAGAAATAAATACCCCGCATCTGTGTTGATCTTGAAGAACAGCAACTAAGAAAAGAAGGCATCTGTACACACAAACAGTTTGTTTTGTGGTAGGGTGATTGTAAATGTGAGCCGATAGAATTAACCAACATGAAATGCAAAACATTATGATTTTGGCATGGGTAAGAAGTATATGAGAAGCCATACCTAGTTGGAAAACAATCCCTCTATACCACTCCTGTTTGGGAGAAGATTTAATTGCTTTTTAATCTGTATTTAATTTAATCTTGTTGAATAGTAATTTTGAAAAAATATGGATTTGCAAGTTTTTCTAGATTCTAGCATATGTTATTGCAATAATGAAATGACAACACTAACAAACGTCTTTCAATTACCATGTGATGTATGGCAGAGAAGTGATTTACCAAACGGACTGGGTTCATGGTGAAATTATTAAAAATGAAGATTTCTTAATGTTCGAATAATATGTCTTTGAAATTGGTAACGCATCACGAAAATAGAGAAACTTGGTCCCGCGCGAATAGTAAAGCCTTTATAGTATATGGGGTAGAAGATGTCAGTCGTCGTATACGCAAATCTGTTGTGCATTGACTACAAAACATCAATTTCCTTACGTGTACATCATTAAATGGCATTAACTGCGTTAACTCATGACGAGCTGTTGCCCGCTCCTCCCTGGTAAATGGACCCTATCGCTATCAAATCAAAGAATAAAGGTCACTTTCGCTATCAGGTCAGAGAATACTGGCTAATGATGAACATTTTACGCCAAGAAACATTATGATGTCCTGCTATCCCGGCTGTTCCGCTTAACCCGGGGCTAGGGGCCGTATGAACCCATGTACTTCAAGATCCTCATGGTACTCATATGAACAGTCACAATCAAAGCGTGACTGAGATACATTATTCTTTAGATGACGACTGTACTGCGAATATTATGGATTAAGAATACTGATCAGCGATACGGAGTTGATATTTTTGGAACATCATGATGTCTTGCCGGCATCATTGAAAACTGTTGACCGCTTCTCTCTTGCAGGAAACAGGCCTATTTTTATGTATACTATGATATTTTTTTTGAATTTGGTGCTAATACTGTTATATGGAATATGTAATAGGTCTTTGGGTTATGGACGCGGATATTCTTCAATGGACGACGGCTGAATTATGAATGACGGACCAGCCGCTTGTATTTGAAGATTTTTTTTATTTTTATTTTATACTAACCGTCATAGGAGATTATTGAGGCGAAACTCCCAATGTGGACGACGGTTGACTATTGAACGTGGGATTTGATGCATTTATATTATCACAACGGCTACTGAAAGCTTATAATATAGCAATTCACTCTGCGTTTTAGGTGAGGACCAACCCTTTAACGCGCTGTTTAACTGGTATCTCTAAGAGACATTGTAGGTTGGACATGCTTCGATTGCCATACACCCGGTAGCCATTCGCCCTAGGGACATCGATACAATAAAAAGATTAATTCGATGCTACAGTAATACAGCATTTACACTATATGGGATAAAAATATGTGTGTTTGTTTATGAATAGCACACCCTGTGTTGAATGTAGCAATTAGGATAAAAGCTAGCTGATATACACGAATAACCTTGTATCTTTCATGATTTACTGCGCATCAAATCTATTAAGCATTATCTTTGGTTCTGATTCTCTTTGACGTCGAATTCAAACGATTATTTCTATTGATCAGGTCGCTTCCAGCTGATAAGGGATGGTTTAGATCACAGGCCCGCAAAACAATAGTTTTGGTGAAGTGTCGAAATATGGAGTCTCTATATATTATAACCCCATGCTTTATATTAATGCACATCAAGGTGTGAAACGGACTTTGGGTGAATCGAGAAATAAACGGTTTACCGCGAAACAAAATACATCAGCATATTCTACAAGTATCATTTTATATATTCCAGTCGTCAAATTAGTAAATTTGTGCAATTTTGTACCTTTGCCGGGCGATTCAAAATCAAACGTAACTGTCCATCCATCTAGGAACAGTTAGATTATGGCGGGCTTCGTTCTCAATTCTGATTGGTCAGTCGCAACAGCTGATCAGTGCGTGGCCTCTCTTGCCGGAGGCGTGTCGCGACTGACCAATCAGAATTGAGAACGAAGCCCGCCATAATCTAACTGTTCCTAGATGGATGGACAGTTACGTTCGATTTTGAATCGCCCGTCAAAAGTAAGAAATTGCACAAATTTACTAATTTGACGACGGGGCTATATAAAGTGCTACTTCTAGAATATACTGATGTATTTTGTTTGGCGGTAAACCGTTTATTTCTCGATTCACCCAAAGTCCGTTTCACACCTTGATGTGGATTAATATAAAGCATGGGTTATATATAGAGACCCCATATTTCGACACTTCACCCTAATACCACCGCTCACACCCCGCTAAACTCTTGTTTTGCGGGCCTGTGGTTTAAATGAATTCTACGATGATATCTGCTAAAATGCGTTGAAAAGAAATGCGTCATTTATGTTATTTATCCATATCTTAAAATATCGATCTACACTGCCGTCGTTTTCCAACTGTTTCGACGTGCATCCCGAGTTTGAAGCTGACGTGCATTCGCTGGTCGTCACAGAGGTATGTCGTTACATCGTGCTTGAACCCTTTGCCCGACTGCTTGCTGCGTGTCTTTAGAAAACTCTTTGAATTCTTGACCGCTAACGGCTTATCTCTTGCAATCGATTAGTTTAACCATATATGACCTGGATATTTTGAGATATGTCCAGGCCCGTTTGGGAATGTCACTTTTTTTGTCGATTTTTCCCTCAGATTTTTTTTACTTATGTGTTTTCTTCGCAAAAAAATGCATGATAAGTTAGCAAAAAATGATCTAATGTGAAGTGGTAATTGTCAAAAACTTGAACAGTGACTGCATGTCCCACTCATGCGAAGTAAATATAGAATTTAAAACACGGTGCAAATGAAAGCAAAACTGGAAGTGATTAAAGAACGCCAGGATATGCCATCGCGGTTTGAGCATTGTTATAGTTTTCAGTAACGAAGCAGTCAAAATACGCAATCTGCTACTAAATTTGAAAACGTTATTGAAATTGGACTGAAAATACGTATTCAAATATCGGGAAAACCATATCAGCTTTAAATAATCCAGCATCTATTTTACGAATGTAAAAACTATGATGAGGGAAATATTGAACAGCTAAATTTGGAAAAACAATCTGACATCTCACTATCTACATTATAATGTATTGGAATATTGCGATGACATGGCAGGAATGCTACGATATAAGATTTTTTTTATCCATTGCCAGTCTATCTGCCTTGTGCACTGTATGCATAGGTTAGTTATATGAAACATGTTTGAACAGAAAAAAAATACGGACGAATGGTATTTGTGGTGAAGACTGCTGTGATAGTTTCGTTTTATATTCTATGTACGTAACACTATATTGTTCAAATCCAGCTCAGAATAGCATAAGAATAGTATATGAATATGCAGGGTCTGGATAGTAGTGTCTGTTGAAATGCATAATCTTCTGTGAAAATAACGGAGCAGTATATTTTCCAAAGTAAAAACACGAAATTTTTAAAAACCTGGTTTGAGTTTAATACATCAGACGAAAACATCATATTTTAATCCTTTGAGGAGGAACGGAAGTTTCTTTGCCTGAATTAACCCTACCAGGCCGGGTGGGGAATTATGCTCCCTTCCCTATCAAACTTTTTGCCCTATCTCCGGAACGGCAGCAAAATGAGATCTGACACTTCGTGACTGTGTAATTTATCATATTGGGGGTAATTTTAAGCCTATTTGCATAACTCCCCGAGCAGAGGGTCATGGGTAAATTCAAGATGGTGACCATGTGGGGGTATCAGAAAAGTGATGTTTTGGTCATTTTTCCTCAAAATTTCTGCTTTTTCGAGAGGAGAAGTGGGCAAAAACTCTTTTATTTCCCATCAGATTAGTATTTACTAGGTTATCATGGAGTTTTTGCGAAGTACTTTCATCAATAAAAAAATCTGACCGAAAAATCGACCAAAAAATGCCTTTTTTGAAAATGACCTTACTGTGACGTCATCAAAGCGGCGATCTCGGATTTGTTTCTGTTAGAGCTTGACCCAAGGGTATAGTTTGGTGATTTTCAGCTCCCTAGCTCAAGGGGTAAGAAGATTAATTAGGGATCGGGGACAAACTTGCCCTCCCCCGGTCTGGACAGTTCTCAAAAAGCCCAGTCCAGAGAGAGTCAATACCATGTTGTATTTAACATTATAAATGTTCGGGGAGTGACAAAATTATATAAAATGTTGTATTTGTAACACTACCAGAAAGTGTTGAAAATAAGTGTTATCTCCAGGATTGCAGTGCTGTATCAGGATCAATACAACATTTCAAAAGTGTTATATTGCTCTAGACACAGCACTACAATGTTGGAAATAACACTTTTTATCAAAACATTCTGAGAGGGTTACAAAAATAACACTATATCTAATGTTGTCACTCCGCGGTGATGTATAATGTTAATACACCACTTTCATTTCAAGAGTGTACATGTATATTACTATAATACTGTTTATCCTTTGAAGATAAACCATTTTATTCTGTATTGCCCGCCCAGTTGGAGTTGTGAGATTTACTGGTAAGAGTAGCCTCCCTTGGTGTGATAGACTGCGCCGTTGTCATGTTGTGGCCACATGATTGAATTGCATAGGCAATTGTTCCTGTTGGGGGGGGGTCCTTGAATTTATCGGCCTCTCGCGTCTGGGTTTTGTGGAACACACACACGATTCATTTCGTCTTCACATTTTTGGAGTTTTTCTGTATTTTTGGTCAAGCTTGTTGCTATCCATCTTGTCATCGGGTTCGACAAATTAGTTTTTTAACTGAAGGCGAAGTCCATGAGGCGGAAATATTTGATTATTTACACTATTTTTCAGATTGTGTTGCCTGTGGGGTACGGCTGTGTACAGTGGCACGCGGTAGCGCCATGCAGAGAGTGCGATTGAGGTCAAACACCATCAACTCGGTCAAGTGCTATTAGTGTTCCAACGGTTGGAATACGCCGTACATAAATAATCGAGGAACCTGTTTATCATGTGGACAGTTGGTGGACTGAGCAGGACAACTTGGAAGATTTCCAAGTAACTCGGTGAGTGTATGCCTGTGACAAAACTAAATATGAGGTAAATTAGCTGTAGAATCTTTGCTGTGTAACCGTGGGCGTGGCTGTTCTATCTGTTCGGTTACACAGCCATTCGAGGCTACAGTCATTCCTGGGCTAGGGGTAAATGGGACGACCGTATAAAGGCTATAATTGTTACCGTACCAGTATACTAATGTAATGGTTGTTGTTGTTACTATTGTTTTGGAAATTCAACAACTCAAGCGGGGATGTATTTATGATGAACAGATAAACTTCTTCTTCTGGGGGTTCCCCAATCTCAGTTTTGAAGTTATAACAATTTCTTGTTCATTTGTGTTCACATGTGCCCCTCCCACCTGTGATGGTTACCTAGGTATAGAATCTTTGCTGTGTAGGTGGGCGTGGCTGTTTTCCCTCCACACAGTCATTCGAGACTACAGCCATTCCTGTGCTAATGGTCATTTAGTACTGTCTGACGACGATAATCTGTGAAGTACCGCTTCCTGGCTGAGAATACGAAAACACAGGTCTTCTGAGGTAGCTTCAACGGTAGATGGTGTGTGCATGTTCCCTGTTGGAATTTGCTAGGGCAAATGACTTAAATGGGGCGAGTGAGGAGAGATACAGTGTTAACTATCACCAAAGTTCATCTTTAAAGTTATTCACCAGTTAATGCATCACTCAAACAATTATCAGCATGCAGTTTTAACATTTTTGCTGATGGGGCAGGTTTTTAGGAATCTTTTTTCCAGATGCTGTAAGAAAATTAAAGTGGAGTCTGCAAATCTAATGGATATATAGCTGAGTGCTATTTCAATTATTTCAGTAGTATAAGTAATATATCGTCATACCTAAAATTGAAGTACTGCCCTTGTCTCATTGCCACAGTTATTACATGTATTTGGATTTCACTCATACCAGTTCAGCATAATTCTAAACCTTTAATTTTTTACATCCCCAAGTGCATGTACTTGACTATAATAGGCAGGTAATACTCAGCCTATGTGGACGAGAGGGTCGCATTTTCTTCATACATACATTCGATGAGAATGATAAGATGAAATTCTACAAGTGCGAATTGAATCAATTTCACAGTGACAATTTGGAGAGCTGTAATTTGGTAACTTGGAATGACTTGAATTGTGATTGATTTGAGTACGAGTATTTGAGTTTTGTGGTACATTACGGGCAGTACTTTTCGTCTCTTCATCCCAGTGTCGGGGTGAGACTTCATTCTCCTAAAACAGTTAAGTATATAGACTTGATTTGAATCAAAGTATCACAGTATACGTACCAGGGATAGGAAAGGTATGTTTCTATCACAGTGTTTCCATTTAAAGGTGCTATTTTGCACCATGCACCCGCAGTTTCACTTTGACCCTATCGCCATGCAGGTTTGATGTTTTAATTTAATTTTTGACGTTGGAGGAAATTATGAGATACTGAATATTGAGTTTGAAGGAAACTTGCAAAAATTGGCCTGTTTATCATGGTTAGTTCATCCTCGCCAAGCTAGGATATTTCTATCCTAAATACCAGTGGTACACATGGTAATGAATCCTGTTTTTAGAAATTGAAACTGTAAATTTCAACTAAGCAAAGGAACATCCTGTGTATATTGACCAATCTGATCACTTGTTTCACGTAACCATTTTGTTACAATAGATTCGTTTATATTAAAAGTTGATGAAACGTCACTGTGGTCTGCTGTGTAAGATGGTCAAGGTTTCGGCTAAAAAAATCAACCTTGATGTTGTGAAGATGTGGTTAGTTAGGACTCCTTGTCAATGTACAAAGCATATGCAGCTTGCAGAAAATATGGTGAGATAAGAAATGCAGTACTATAGTGTTTGTCATGCCAACAAAGTTAAAGTTAGTTTTTGCTCTGATGGAATGAGACAGAGCCTGTTAATTCATGCCAAACTGTGTTGAACTGCTTGTGGTAATGACTTGTAGGTATCTGTATTTGCACTCTGAGTAGGATGGGCAGCGGACGGTCATGTCGGTAAGAATGATGTCAGAATTCTCATTCTGCTGAATTGATTGTACAAATGTTTCTGGCCCTCATGCATTCTGCTTGACAGATTACAGTAGAAGGCTACTTTTGTGGTTTTTGTACAATAAGACCGCACTGCACTGTATATATCGTATACAGAGAATGAGAAATAACCGGTAACATGTGTTAAGAAGGTACATGCAATCTAGAGGTCAACTATAGTCCCCAGGCCAAATACTGGATTATTTGTAATGGTACATGTAAACCAGAGGTCAACTATAGTCCCCAAAATACTGGATTCCAGAGATCAACTATAGTCCCCAAAATACTGGATTCTTTGTAAAGTCTTTGTTCCTTGGAAACCAGGGACTTCAAATATTATTTATTGAACATTTCAGTATGTAGTCAGTTAAACTGGAGATATGTGGAACTATTCCAATAATATCTGGAATAGCTTATAGTGGATCCTGATTTCACCAACAATTCTTTAGGAATTTCTGCCTTAGAAGTTTGAAAAAAATGGTGGTAAGGTAATGGTGGCCAGTATGCCAGTTGATTTATCTCCAATCTCTAATAACATGCTGTCTTTTGTCTGATTGGGCCTCTGACCATTTACCAAACACTTGAGTATGGTTTTTTTTATGTCATTCATCAACCAATGAGAGCACTCAGAAAGTGCACCATATCATGCAATGTTCCAGCATTAGCCAATCTTGTATTCAGTAGACCAATTCCCACAGTAAAACACACGGTCCAGGAGTATATATAGGACAGAATTGAATTGCCGGTGGTGTTTGGACAGGAAAAATGTAGTCCATTTGTGGACATGGTCAGGTCAGTGTGGGTATGGTGTTTTTGTGCCAGTGGGATACAATGCACCTATTCGGTGTATTTCAAGTATTATTGTTTGGCTGGAAGTGTCACAGGATATAGCTCTGGCCTTGGGCCCCACGCTGAAATGGGCCTGTTATCGAACACTTGACAGTGATCGGGTTTCACGCCAATTGCCAACCAATAAGAGCACCCGTAAGTAAGCATGACAAATAATACTTTTTGGCATTGTCAGTGGCAGTTTCTGTAAGAATCGTGCTTCGCAGAATAAAAATTCACCTTTTAGGTTTAAGTAGGATGCGCAAATCCTTAGTATTTGCCATTCTCAGAGCGAATGATTTCAAGCATTTGTAAACTAAATAAATTAATAGGCAGGTAGAATTCTTGGTGGGCGAATGTGTTCAGACACATTCTAGTGGCCGAATTCTGGCGGGCAGATAGGGATTTAAGTTAGGAAAGTTTGTATATGAGATAGAACTCATTCGGTGGGTGCCGCCTTGACGAATTCCCGCGGGGCACCCGGTTATGTGGCTGTCCAATCGATGTGTTTCCCGAGGGACGTGCAGTCTACGTGATGTGTGATCTTCACTCGATGTGTTTCCCGAGTGGGTGGGTGCCACCTTGACGAATTCCCGCGGGGCATCCGGTTATGTGGTTGTCCATTCGATGTGTTTCCCGAAGGACGTGTTGTCTACCAAGTGTGGGTGTGGGTAGCGGTAAGTGTGTGCTGATCACTCAATGTTGTTACTCCTCCTAGGGTTTAGGAGCATGGGTGCTACGGCATCTAATGGGACAAAACATGTATCATACTGGGGGGTTGCTGATGTGTCATTACATAGCAGACGGTCAGCCCTTATGAAAATTTACCATAAAAATCTATAGTTGAAATCTATAGATTACTATCGATTTTGTGGTACTTTTGCGGATTTACTACAGCTGAAATTCTATAGCTTACTACAAATTAACTATAGCTTACTACAAATTAACTATAGCTTACTACAAATGAGCTATAGCTTACTACAAATGAACTATATTTTACTGCAAATGAACTATAGCTTACTACAAATGAGCTATATAGCTTATTACAACTGAATTATAGTTTACTACAGATGAACTATAGCTTACTACAAATGAACTATAGCTTACTACAAATGAACTATAGCTTACTACAAATGAATTATAGCTTACTACAAATTAAATATAGCTTACTATAAATTAACTATAGATTACCATAAATTAACTATAGCTCTCTATGCAATTTTATAGTATCTATAGCTTCATTACTTTAGATAGAACACTATAGATTTTGATGGAAATCAAAGGCGTTATAGAATAGTAGAATATATATTTTGATAGAAAACTATAGATTGATAGCTTCCCTTTGGACTTAGAGCTTTGGACTGGGTATTTATATTACATCCTCAATACTGAACAACATTGTAGAAAACTATAGATTGATAGCTTCACTTTGGACTGGGTATTTATATTACATCCTCAATACTGAACAACATTGTAGAATAATCTATTTCAGAGAATGACAACGCCCTGATAACACAAAGAAAATAACACAATAATTTCTTATATAATACTATATTTATTCTACTAGCACTGAATCGCTCCATACAACATCATAAAATGCACTCAGTTAATGTCCAAACACTTCGTTAATGTAAAAATACTACTTCTTTAATTGTTTCGAAGAATTGTTCAGCTTCAGGCGAATACTGGCTTTGATGTCCGCTTCTCTCTTGTCGGGGAATACTCTACGAGTTTCAACTGGAAGGAGAAAAGAAAGAAAAAATTTGAGTTGGCAAATTATTTAGTATACACTTCAAATGGACATTACTGCAAGTCTGAACTTGTTGACAACGGCATTTGATTACAGTTAATTGAATTTAATTAAGTTATTATGAAGGAACCCATATTATTATTATTACTGTGTTCTTGTGATGGGTAAGAAATACTTACCAATATTGAAATGAATGTCGTCTTTCTCCAATTAAATCATCGGATGATCCAGTTGATGGATCTGGTGATGATGGTGTCAGCAGCTGACATGGTTCCGCTGGGCGAGTCTATGCCTGACATGATGCCACCTTCTTCATTGTCTTCACCGAGGTCTTGATGTCATCAAATACAGATGGCAGTTCTGTGAAATAAAAGATACAAAATGTGTACTGACAGTTGGATTGATAATATTCAGTCAGAATGTTAATAGTCATAAATTGCAGAATCTTGTTGACAAAGGATCAACAATGTTTTAAAACTTTCAAATCTCATTAAATTATTATTTACTAAGATTAATTGCATTAAATGATTATTTACAAGTGATCGCTGGTTAACCATTAAATTTCAGTGTCATTTAACATGCATTTTACTGGTTAGCAAACTTGCAAAAACTCAAATTTAAAATCTTACCAGTAAGTGTAGATAATGCGACTTTCAAAGACCTGTTTTCTGACTTCAGAGACTGGTTCTCCGCTCTCAGCTCTTCAACTTCTTTCTGCATAGCCCTCAGGTCTGCTCGGCTACTAGAATCCTACAAAGAAGAAGAAAACCAAAATCAATAGGCCACATATTTTGTCCACATTGAGAGAAATTTGGATTAATATTATTAGAAATAGTTATCTGAAAGGGATCAGTAAAATAGATGAGACAATTCATGAGCAATGTTCTCAATAGTCAAAATAATGAATTATTTGATAATAGCCTAGGGATTTAGCTGAATAGTCCTGATAGTTGAATTTATACTTACTTCATCTGACACGTCTTGAACAGGTGCCACTGGAAGTTTTCCTTGTCGCTGTTTGTTTGACTTCTAAAGGATGTTGTTTGACTCATTATTTTAGGCATCACGAACTGTCTTGCTCATCTTCTTTGTAGGCTCTGTGATCTCCTGTGGGAAAAACAATTATTAACATATCATATCGTGATTTATTTTGAAAATAAATTCATCAATTTTCAACTCAATTCTGTACTAACACTGACATGGCCAAACAATTGTTTGTAGGACTGTTTATTTATTCATATGAAGTAATCAATGGGACATTTGAATAACCAAACAACCTGGAAATTCTAATAAATGACATTTTCAGATAATGTGTAAAACTGGATGATAGCATGTACAGTAGACGATACCCCCCCCCCAACAAGGGTGAAATTATCACAATTGAAAAGTACACAAATGGGGTACAACATGTATTAAAGCTTAGGCAACAAGACCATTTTACGTTTATATTGATATACAAGAGGCATACAATGGAGTGTTCGATGATGAACAATGGATGATACTAACCATAATTTGTCACATCATATAGTTCAGCCCTTAACTGGATAAAAAGCATCCCAATTTCAGGTTGTGAGGAATAGTACACACCACTGGTACATTTGGCCTACCCGGAACTGGGCAAAGCTGTGTTGTAAGCGTATTTGTATTCTTTCACCAGAATCCACAGTGAAGCTGTGAACAGAATAAAAACATCATTGATAAACTGTTCATTATGGTGTGGTGAGGAGAGATGCAATTTGACAGGACATGCTCAGACTGTGAAACCGACAGTATGAAATGAAAGCCAGGACTTGAAAGAATCACAAATTACTGTTATCAATTCATTCATATGTTATGTCAAGTTTTTCAAGTAAACATCGGAAATGGCTGTCTATTGAATCTGAGGAAGTAGGCTTGTGTCTACGAAAGCTCTTGTTGAAATAAACTAGTTAGTCTCAAAGGTGCTACCTTTTGTTTATTTGTCTATTGAAGGTAGATGTTCACAAATATACCAGTACAGGAAATGACACATTGAGATTGTAAAAACATCCCCTTCAGGTTTCTTACAATGAACTATGCAGGAGTCTCCCAGCATGGTTAATCCCTTACACAACAGGCCACTAAGAGAAACTGATCTATTCTTGTGCGGTTCACAGGTTATTTCAATTAACAAAATATACATGTCTGTTCAGCAATTGAAAACATCATAATAAATACAATTCTCTGCTATTAAAATATCTGGGGTTTTTTTACATTAGTTCAGATGGATTTCATTTAAAGTGGAAATCTGTAATTTCTAATAAGATCAATCATTGCTATGGGTGAAATTTTATTTTCGCTTATTTCTGAAATTGGCAATTATCCCAAGGTCAAGCTCAGAGCCACAACAGTAGAGCCTACTACAATTTTATTTATGATATACTGTTTTAGATATGTGATGTTCAATAATACTGCAAACTGACATTCTCTACGTAAATGCAATTGATATACAAAAGTAATATATTATATCTGTTGTCAATATATTCGACATTTATATATTTTCATTTTCAAATTTGTTTATGTTCGCTTGATCAAGGCTTCCGGCAAAAGGCCAAAAGCTCATGCATTAAATTGCATTTATGTGGAGACACCCAGACTTTGTAGTCCTTTATTTATATTTCGAGAATGGTACACATAAATTCATCGTAGTCCATGAGCGTTCAAAGTTGGTAAGGTTAGACAGCATTTTATATCTAAGGTTAATTACACTGGGCTTAATAAAATCAATAAATCAATAAAACTATATGCCTAACTATCCTACCCATAGATTAGAGAAGACGAGAAAAATCAACCAACAAGCCACCTTTCCTTCATAAACCAGTGAGATAAATCAATCTTTTCAAGGAAGTATAATGTTTTGGTTGTTTACAGTGTAATATACAAACCTGACAAAGTTATTTATATAACTTAATATATTTTAAACTATTCCAAAATATTCCAGACTTAACAAATGGATCACTATTACAGCTTGCAAATAAAAAACATTAGGCCCTATCAATTGTTCAATTTTCAAATGTGCAAATCTTTTTCACACTTTAGTGTTGGCGTAAATGATCACTTTAGAATGCTATTTTAGCCTACAAGTTGCAAAAGGTACTTACCATCAATCTCAATCAGTTCCATCAGCCATAGATAATCGGAAATATGACTTTTACTGTCTCCAAATCATTCAGCTGATAACTGCAAAAAACATGGAAACATTCGGCCGCCATCTTTGTTTTTCTCTGTGCAGCGCCACCTAGTATCAGTGTCAAGAAGCAGTTACCTCCCCTCCATTCAGGGTAGAGAGACTTTGTAAATATCATTCAAATTGGGAAACCATTTTAAAAATGCACACCGACCTATATTTGTTCTTTCTTTTCCTCCCATATTACACAATTATGTCTGCAACAACAAGTATTATTCAAAAAGTTAATTACTTTGATTTACCACCAGCGGACATCCTTAATTCAATTTTAATTAAAACTTTAATTCAAAACAATCAAAATTTAAAAACTTCATACATTTATTCCAATTTTAATAAATTTCCGTTTTAAGATTATCAGTGAATTCAATTTGAGTTAGAATATTTAAATTTTAGTTTTCAGTGACCTTGCATTTGTTTGGATATCGAACTATGATGGATGGCAATTAGATTTTTTTGTCAATTTTATTAGCATTTCCTAAATGACATTTCAAAATACTTCACAGTCAAATATCAGCATAACGATAGAATATTCATAATATTGAAAATAAAATTAATCCTTCAATTCAATTGTAACTTAGTTTATTGAAAATATCAATCATGAGTTTGTATTAAATTCAAGTTAAAATTTAAGATAAATTTCATATGAAACTACCAAAATTGATATTTGATGCCTCATGAGCAGCAGATTGGAGATTGGTGGTACAAAATCTCTCCCTCCAACTACGAGCAGTCAAATATGGAGAACATTACCTGGGTGTTGTGGACTGATATTGAATCCTATTTGATCATATTAAATTGCAAATCCTATAAGATCTGGATCATATAGGGTCCAAAATACTACACTTGTGTTGTGGTTATGATGCTTTGGGATTTATTATTATAGCACAACTCTGTAGTACAGTAAAACACTGTTATAGTGAACACTATACCGGCAGTGTAGTATAGTGTAGAAACCACAAAATAATACAATTGTGTAGTGGTATGCTTATTTTTTTTTTTTTTTTTAGCATAGCTTAACAACTCTGTAATACCGATACAGTAAAACCTGGCTGTAGTAAATACTACACTGACACTGTAGTAAACTATAGAAACCACAAAATACTACAGATGTGTTGCAGTTTGTAGTATAGCTCAACACCACTGTCTCACAGTAAAACACTGCTGTAGTAAATACTACACGGACACTGTAGTAAACTGTAGAAACTACAAATTACCACAAAATACTACACTTGAGTTGTGGTATGCTTTGGTTTTTGTAGTATATTAAAGCACTGCTGTAGTAAATACTACAATGACACTGTAGTAAACTGTAGTAACTATAGAGTACCACAAAGTACTATACCTCATCTATAGTTTACTACAAAATACCTCACTTTATAACAAGTTTGCTGTAGTATTTTGTGGTAAAGTGTGGTATATTTTCATAAGGGAGCACTAAAAGTATATATCAGCCCGCTGGGATTTGGTACACTATACCATGTAAGTTAGCCAATAAAGCCGTGGCCGTCTTCATCCAAACCTCTAAATATGCTTTGGTGTTAGTTTGTTTAATTAAGGGCAATATCATTAGAATTATACTGTTTATCCTTTAAAGATAAACCATTTTATTCTATATTGCCTGCCCAGTTGGAGTTGTGAGATTTACTGGTAAGAGTAGCCTCCCTTGGTGTGATAGACTGCGCAGTTGTCATGTTGCCGCCACATGATTGAATTGCATAGGCAATTGTTCCTGTTGGGGGGTCCTTGAATTCATCGGTCTCTCGCGTCTGGGTTTTGTGGAACACACACACGATTCATTTCGTCTTCACATTTCCCTCCCGCCCACCCTTGACTCAGAAAATTAATTAGCTTCAAAGTTTTAGCTGAAAGTTTCATTGCAGTTAAAACGCAGGCATAAGGTGGGCCCAGCTGTTGTGGGTATCCTATATTGTGCAGAATAATAGCTGTGAAGAAATATTCTGGTTTATGTATCTATCATATTTGTAGAATCGGTGTATGTCCTGCCTCAAGAGAATAGATGCTGCTGTTTTTCTCTTCTCTTATATTTTGTAGGTACGAAGAGCAAGTGCTGAAACTAGGAAGGAATTTCCTGAGTTAAAGATTTCGTCGAAACAGTTTGCAGTTGCCAAATTTATTGTACGCTTTCGCGATTGACAGTTCAAAGAATACATTTGTAACATTGAACAGTTATGTGTGCACCAATGTCACGGTTTTCTCATCGGTTTCGTCATGTATATTTTACTGTACGCGGCCGAATTCTGGCGGGCAGATAGGAGTTTCAGTTAGGAAAGTTTGTATATGAGATAGAACTCATTCGGTGGGTGCCACCTCGACGAATTCCCGCGGGGTACCCGGTTATGTGGCTGTCCAATCGATGTGTTTCCCGAGGGACGTGCAGTCTACGTGATGTGTGATCTTCACTCGATGTGTTTCCCGAGTGGGTGGGTGCCACCTTCATCCAAACCTCTAAATATGCTTTGGTGTGAGTTTGTTTAATTAAGGGCAATATCATTAGAATAAATCGGTTTGAACGTTTATCCATGGTGAACACCGTCGTGATATGACTGAAAAAAAATGTTGAAAACGACGGTAAATACTACTCACTCACTCCATGGTGAACAAGGTGTATTTCCACATAGGTGAGACGCAGGATTTTGCGTATACATTACATGTATAAATTCAAGCATATAATCTTGTTCAAATGAATTTACCTTATTCCAACTTGATCCCTTTTCAGGAAACAGCGCACAACGAAGCTGAAAGCCAGTCACAAAGCAATTGGATAGTTTGTATGCAGAACAAGCATCTATCACAATACTTAGGTGGCAGGTATCCGGTGAAACCGATTAGCGTCTCGATGTCAATAATGGACAGTTCCTCGATAGTCAATCGTCCAGCTGCCATCACAGAGTCTCGTTATATGTTTATTGATTGGAATTTAACGAGGCCAGGGGAGCCTCACAGGTGATTAGCACCTAAACACAGAAAACCCCCCGTAGGCACACATGATTAAAGTGATGCTAAATGTCTCAATTAGCTTGAAGCTGTATCTTATAATTTGAGTGAAAGCTACAGCATGAATCTGTCCGATATCACTAATGATTATTTTTTCTCGAATCTACTGAAGCGTGGATATGATTCTCTTTGACATCCAATTTAAACGATGCTTTCTATTTCTCTGGTCGTTCGCCGATCATCAGTGGACTTTTCAGGTGAGCTCCCCAATGTTATCTTTTAATGAAACCGTGATCCGTGGCAGCCACACACATGTATCTGACGACAACTTGCATACATGCATTCATACGACTATGGAGACAATTGCATCTTTCTGGCCGCTCACGCATTACCGTTGACGTTCAATGAATGGGTACAGATAATGGATGCACACAAATTTATTACATTCCTTATTTAAATAAATTCGACAAACGTAAACAGTCTTATTCCCGGCTATATGTGCCAATTCCCAATCGAATTGTGCATTTTTCCTAAATGCATGAAAATAGGTAGATGAAGGCATCAAAAAAATGTTGTATATGGAGCCACCGCGAACTGTCCCATGGAAAGCCATTGTAAAAAGAAATAGTCGACAGATTCTCATGCTGGACCAGTTAAGCACACTTAGCTGTGTTTTATTTAGCAACATTACTGATACACCTGATTGTTGAAAGCAGAATATTTATACGATACTGGAGTGTAATATTTGACCATATCTGGTCTGGGAGATTTGGGGTGTACTGAAGCTGGGGGTGGGTGGAACCCCCCCTCCCCCCCCCCCCTCCCTCGCATATAGTTTTACTATTTCTACGGCTAGAGTACTGATTCTTACCACGCTATATCTTTGGGTCAAGCTCCATTAAAAAATGTAAAAAAAAAAACCATGACGTCACAGTGCCTCATTTAAATAAAATGCATTTATTGTACGATTTTCGGTCAGATTTTTCCATTTTTTTTATTTATGTGGGTTTTCTTCGAAAAAAAAACTGCATGGTAAATCAGTAAATAATAAACCGATGTGAAATAAAATAGCTTTTACTCAGAGAAAAGCCGGAATTTTGAAGTCAAATGACGAAAATATCGTTTTTTGGTATCCCACATGGTCAGTGAAGTGATTGCTGCTGTATCCAATCCAAAAATAAATTAAAATTTGATGACTTTCTGATTTTGAGTCAAAGCGTGCTTAACCTTTGTCCCTTGACCTCGTCTGTGTTTTGGGATACACCGTCTTCTCCTCTTATCCACTTACAGAAAAAAAAAAAAAATTATATTTTCTCATATCTAAAGTACATTTGGTAGTTCGTTTCAAAGTACATTTGCCGTGTACTTGAACGAACCTTATTTAGTGACCAGATTGTCGAACTTTTTTTTACTTTTCTATGTATATGCATACAAGCTAAGCGTCCCAACCATGGCCCATACTCGCAGTGTCCATTCCTGCTTTCAATGGCTGAAGGCGTCGTCGAAGCGACGAGTCATCAATCAATAATATTCATACGTTTTTCTGATGTATGTTTTTCGGAATCGATAGAACGCCTACTAGAAAGAGCTTTTTTAAAATCTGTTTTTGTTTGTAACTAATCCTATTTACAGTTCATAATTCAACAACAGAGTCAATCTTTGTAGTAAACAAATATAAACCGCTATCAAAACATATTGTGTCGTCTTGATAAAGCCACACAAAGTAAAAGCTCTGTCATGTTTTATTGATATATTTGCGCCCACTATCTACACAATCTCGTGTGTATATCGTATCATATATCTACACAATCTCGTGTGTTTATCGTATCATATATCTCGCTTTGTACACAGATTCAATTGATCAGCTCAGACTGATCTCTCAAAAACATCAATAAGTAATATGCTGGTGACGCACCCTGACTTACTAAGCTATACATCTGAAAAACATAAGCTATAAATAAAATTAAACTGCGTCAGAAACATTAAAAATATATAAATAAAATATAGTCTGATGTGACCACATATAATCCCATACATACGTCAAGGTAGAAAATAAAATCTGACAGAATAAATTCAGATATTAAATTCGGGTGGAACAAACATTGGATTATTTCGGTAGAAAATCTCAGATTCTAGCAGCTATGTTTTTTTCTGCTAATGTATTCGAGCAAAACATACGTCTTTCCAACATAGCATTTCCTTTATAGGTGTTATCTTAACGCAATCTGGCCTGAGCGATTTGGGTGTACGGCAGCCTCTTTCTTACATGTATGTACAACACATGACATATTTTGACATTTTTCCATTGTGATTCTACTGAATTAAAATGGTTACCATGAGAACGAATTTAGGTTCATTTAATTCGACTACAAGTTTGCACAGTTGTTTGACAATGATTATACACATGAGGTACGCGATTTTATTTTTGATGAGAAATATAATATTTTGCTATTTGAAACGCAGACTTAGGTGTCAATTTCTACTTGACCCTACCAAGCCTTTGGGGAGCCATTATGGCATCCCTATCCAAACTGTCTATCTCCGGAACAACAAAAAATGAGAGATGACACTCCGTGATTTTATAGCTTGTCTTATCGAGGTCATTTTGAGTATATTTGCATAACCCCATGGAGAGTGGATCAGGAGATAATTCAAAATGGCGGTCATGTGGAGTATCAGAAAAGTGACGTTTCGCCTTTTTTTTCAAAATCCCCGCTTTTCTACGAGGAAAAGTAGACAAAATATTATTATTTACTAATTTAACATGCAGTTTTTGCGAAGAGATCAGATCACATTAAAAAAAAAATTAAAAAAAAAATCACAAAATCTGACGGAGAAATCGACCAAAAAATTATTCTTCAAAGTGAATGCGGCCATCTTGGATTTTATTTTCATTTTCCGCTAGGGCTTGACACAAGGGTATAGTGTGGGAAGTATCAGCCCGCTTCTTCAAGGGCAAGAACATTATTCCAAGATCTTCCACTCTGAAATTGTAGACCGATTTATAAGAAACTTAGTACACATGATCGATGGGCGGCGGTCTTTCAAAAGAATTCTAGAAAAGCTTCTTGGTCCACCATCGACCAATCAAAATGGTCAGATTTTCATGCAACGGATTTCGACAGCGAAAGTGTCTATATGTATGTTATGGGACACCGCGTAGAAAGTACTTCCGTGGCAATGGTAACGTCAGAAAATGGCACCTTTGACTGAAATTTCAAATATGAACCAGCATCTTTATATTTGGTAAGAATATTGCCCACACCGTGTAAGTCCCAATACAAACACCCGTTTTCTGACTGAACAAACTATTTGGCGGTCATTTTGATTTAACCCAAAACCTTCGGTCCTGAGATCTTCTTCTCTTGAACCGCCGAATTGACGCGATAGTGGTAGGCCTACACATGCTCGATGAGTCGATGACTTTGAATATAAATCTTGAGAATTTGCTGCGTAAAATCAAAATGGCCACCATGCATCGACCAGCCGAAATTGCGTGATTTACATGTAACGGGCTTCGACTGCGAAAGAGGCTATATATGTATTATGGGACATGGCAATTCCGAATAAAGTGGTTTTGAAGTCAAAATGTACTTCTGCTGCCAGGAAAACGCCATAAAATAACGATTTTGTTTGAGAAAGCACTTTGATATTTGATAGAAATATGCTCATACTATGTAGGTCTCAATAGCAATGATCATTATCCGATTGAACAAATCGTTTTGCGGCCATCTTGGATTTAGCCAAAAACTTTCCAAAATATAGAGGTTTCGACGTCAATTTCACATCCACTGGCACAGAAACGCCGGTAGATGGCACTTTGGACTGAAATTTCAAACTAGACCGATCGCTCTGATATTACATCTTGAACATACCACATATTATGCAGGTATCAATAACAAGTACCATTTTCTGGTTGAACAAACTGTTTGGTGACCATCTTGGATTTACACCCAAACCTACAAATATCATCATCTCCGGAATCAGTGGATCGATAAACGCGGAACTTGGTACACATCATCAATAGATCAAACTTATTTCAATTGAAAAGTTGGTACTTCAAAAAAATAATAATAAAAATAAAAAATAAATTAAAAGAATAAAACAAAATTACCGCCATGGACCAATCAAAATTTTCAGATTTTCATGTGATTTATTCGGACAGGAAAAGAGCCCATAAACGGACACCGCGATGCAGTTTATATCGGTTTCAAACGTGAAAATTATTTCTGCCTCCAATGTTAGTAGTTGGCACTTGTTAAACTTTACTGATGGTTTCGATATTTTCTTTGAATGGACTCGATGGCCGAATTGAATGGATTGGATTGAATGCCGTTCTGTGCAATGATTGGCCTACACACCTAAGTTCCGCAACCGGTGAAAACATTCTAACCAGAGCGGTAGGCCTATGGTACCATGGCGGTGACTATGTCGTAGAAAGGTGTGTTTGCAATACAAGCGTCTAGTCCGTCATTCATAATTCAGCCGTCGTCCATTAAAGAATATCAGCGTCCATAATCCAAAGACCTATTCCACACCCATATAACAGTATTAGCACAAAATTCAAAAAAAGACAATCATAGTATACATAAACATAGGCTAGTTTCCTGCAAGAGAGAAGCGGTCAACAGTTTTCAATGATGCCGACAAGACATCATGAAGTTCCAAAAATATAAAATCCGTATCGCTGATCAGTATTCTTAATCCATAATAATCCTTCTAAAGTCGTTGTCTAGAGAATGGTGTATCTCAGTCACGCAACACCTACAGCGATACAAAGCTAAAATATACCCCGTTAAAATTGTCCCTCCACCACCCGAAAACACGTCCTTGCTCTTAGAGACCCAACCCTCGTCTGACAATATCAGTGCATGCACCGAAGATTCCCGAAGTTCTAGCTTCGGGCCTAAACTGGTTTGGGGAAGTTCTAATTCGAAACTAACCCGGATGAGGCAATCTCCTTGCATGTACGATTTATTTCGCTATACCAGGGACTAACAGTTCCGAGCGTACAGCTACCTCTACAACACCCCTCCCCGTTTTCTTTTTTGGCGAAGATATTACTTCGCCCCTCTAGAACCCTTCCCTATCCCAGGCAACCGCCGTTCCAACGCTGCCAACAATTACTAAAATACGAGACAAAGACGTGAATTCTCCATCTTATATCCCATGTGTCAACACTGCTCCCCCAACTTCAATAAAATGGTAACCATCACTAGTCCAGTCTCATTAACAAACTTTTTATAATTACACCCAAACACACTAAAATCTCGCTCAAATGGTCCGCCTCATGGGACTGATAACTTTATTTCTCAAAAATATAATCCGCGGGCCAGCCTACCAGCTTTACCACCCCAAAATACAATCAGCCGCATGGGACTGCTCACTTTAATTCTTAAAGGTCAACCCAAACGATCTGAGGTCAAAAATATAAAAAAAATAGTCCTTTCGATTCTGAAAATAATGATATTTTTTATAATTTTGTGCCGTCTGGTTGGCGAGAGATTGCCGATTGAAAGGGGAAAATCGCTCTCCTGTCAATTCCAGTTGTGACGTCACGGAGGAACAACCGCCGTGTATTCTCTATGTTAAAGCCGTATACCACAGTCATAAGTAGCTGCTGATTTCTGGAGATTTTCGGTGTATCGGGGCAACATTTGTTAAATATGCTGCGACGTTGTGTAGTGGGAGGTTGTAGTTTTACTACAGATGACGGTGTTAGTATTCATTTGTGGCCTAAAGACGAGAAAATCGCTGCAAATTGGACGAAATTTGTACGCAACACGAGGGTGTGGAAAGAGGGCCCGAGCCAGTACTCGTATAATTTGCTCGGCACATTTTGACAGAAAGACATCATTCGAGGACCTTTACAGCGTAGCAGTTGAATTCGGGTACAAACCAAAACTAAAGAGAACAGCTATTCCAACTATCAAACCTAAGAACAATCAGAATGTGACGGTAAAGAAATCGGACAAAAATCAAAACCCAGCCACAGGCCGTCAACCAAGGGCGCCACATCCCTCGCACAGCGAAAATCTAACACTAACTGTGGTACCTGCCTAACCAGCATTCCCATACTGTTCATTCCCCAAGACGCACTAGTCAACCGAATGGGCAAAGTCAACCCCTGGGGACTCCTAAAAATGGCTCAAGTGGCAGGGTTTAGGGCACGAGTAACATAGTTGCGGTGGTCGGAAGGGTCGTGATGGCCAAGGGCGAGGGAACCTCTTATTTATCCCTTCCCTTACTGCCTACCAGCATCCGGAAAAGTCCCCCACTGAATCAACATTAAACGTCGTACATGTGACTGTCTGAAAATTCAATTCTCTCAGATCATATTGTGATGAGCTGACATAAGTCGAGGCTTCCGAGATTGATGGACTTGCACCGTCACGCGGACACCGCCCACATCAGATTCTTCCACCATTTCATCCCCTTCCGATCCATCCCTATTTCCCTTACTGAATACTGTAAGTTTCCCAGAATATTTTAATCGTTTTTCTCCTCTCTTCTGAGAATCAAGAAAAACAAGAGCATCCAACACCATCTTACTAAAAACATCAACATCAGTTCAATCAAAATCACATAAACACAAAAACATCTAACCTTGACAATACAAACCAGACAACTTGGACCCAAGACAAGACTTCACAAATGACAATCTATACAACACCACATTGGGGACGATGTCGTAACGGTCCACCAATAGCGGACCAAAGTGGGAATACAACTCGTTGCGCATAACCTGGTGCTCCCGGGGAACTGGCGGCCAGAATTTCTGGCAGTCACGACGGCTGCTCCCCGGGAAACCGAGGATGCACACCATATATGGACTCCACCCCACCAGGCCAGCCATCCTGTAGATCAGAGCAATACACATGATGCAACAACTGGTCTGATGGCTAAGAATGTCCCGGGGACCAGCGTCCGTTGTCATATCTTTTAGCAATAACCAAGGGCGGACACCTGCCATATCAAAGATGTCCTACATCAGTTAACACACAGGAGACTCGTAGCCACCGGACACCCCCAGCCTCCACACCACACAAAGCCTCCATCCCCACCAGACCAGCCATCTCGAAAACCGCAGATTGATGAACACTCAGTAATATTCAGGGAATAATCCAGAACATCCCAGAGAGAGCAGGCTGCAACAATTGTTGCCGTCGCCGGAACGTGTCGGTCCGGAGGAGGTAGGCCTGGACCATAAGGGCCACGAAACCATCCAAGGAGCGTCAGTGTCAGGCGAAACCTCTAAAGGACATCCCGCCACCGGCAATCCAACGCGACCCTATTGTCTAGTTTACTCAATCGGCACCCATGAACATCCACCCTTCCACCCAATTAACCCAACTGTTAACTCTATGCAGCTATCTTCTTGGGCGTCTATTTCATTATCCATTTGGTCCAGACTTACCGGCAAGTCTAAACCTATCACCTGATAAATCGCCTACATAAAATCACAAAGGCTAACCAATCTGCGCTATTCCTACAAGGCTACCACACGTACATTTCGACTACTTCTCACCCACTTAAATTTTTTGCAGTGCTTTCTGTATTACCATTGACACATCAACGGGCCCCAAATTTGCCATGTCAATCAACGTGGAATGATACATATGGTATATGCAAAGTCAAAAAAAAAAGGAATATCCAATCACAATCCAATCAGGGCCCTCGGTGGCCGAGTGGTCTAAGGCGCTTCGCTGGTGACCGCTAGCCTCACACCGCTGAACCGGCACGGGTTCGAGCCCAGCTGGTCCATGTGTGAACGTTTGTCAGTTACTTGCTGAAGGGCGGTGGTTCTCTCCGGGTACTCCGGCTTCCTCCACCAACCAAACTGACTGTCACCATATGAGTGAAACAAACTTGAGTGTGACATTAAGCCAAATTCCCTCCCCCACAATCCAACCAAATAAATTCGAATCTCAGTGATTTTCCATTTCAGAAACTCACTGAAATAAATGAAAGACAACCCAAAGTGGAATGACATGCGGTTCATACAAACAATTCAAAAGAAATAAATACCGATCACAATCTAATCAAATAAATTCAAAGACTCTCAGTGATTTTTCATTTCAGAAACTCACTGAAACAAATGAAAGTCAGTCCAAAGTGGAATGACATACGGTACATACAAACAAGTCAAAAGAAATAAAGAATACCAATCACAATCCAATCAAATACATTCAAAGACTCTCACTGAGTTTCCACTCCAGAAAATCACAGAAACAAATAAAAAAGAACAGTCCACAACAGTATGTCCAAATTTGACACCAAAAATAACCCGTAATGTCAACCCCTCAGACCCAGAAAATGGAAAATATTTAGACATGTGCATTGCTCGAGTTCAAAATGACGAGACACATTCATGAACCAAATACACGCGCTACCGCAGTCAATGCGTTGTTGCAACTGCTCTGTTAATCTTGCACTATTTCAATTTACAACTAATTATGAATAGGGCACTAAAGAAACCTAGGGTGGACCTGGGGGAGAACAAAAATCAATCATCAATTGTGCCCGGAAACCAAAGTCAGGCCACCGGTGTTCAAAATAAACCTTCAATCAACACTGTCCCCCGTGCCAGGAGGAGTACAACACAGAATACAAACTGGATTTTAGGTTAGACCACATCGAGGAGTTAATAACTTCGAGTTAAAACACAAACAGGAACTAGTCTGTCTTGAGATGGTAAACTGTATCAAAATTTTAACTCGCTCGCTCATTCACAATACAAAAACATACGTTAATTATTGGAAGGCTATGATTGAGCTCAAATAATTTAGGAAAGCTTCAAATTTAGCCTAGCCAAAGTCAGAACCCGATAGGACCCTATATCGGAAACCGACCTATAACCAAACCAGTCTATAAAGCCAATTTCCTCACCTGAGGAGATCTACAACCTGCATGCTTTTTGATTCAAGGAACTAATACTCTCATCATTCCCAAAACAATTCTAAAGGTGCAACCAAAGCCAACAACCAACATTTGTTGACATGCTTCTCTAAAACCTCCATCATCCCCATAGTGTTCACCATCATAAACAACCTTCAGTCTACCATTCAGACCCGTCACGGATGAAACTTAGGCACGTTCTCATTCAATTAAATTCCAAACAATAGCATGATTTCCTGAACTGATCCAAGAGAAGGGAGAAAATAAAAACAGGAAATACAGGTCATTAAAATCAATTCAAAAATCTGGTTACTATTATCGCAATGACAACACCATGGTATCGCCATGAATGTGGGCTCCATGACTGACAATGCCCCAAACTGTCAACTGAGCAATCAAAATCACGTATTGGACAACCAAAATGTAGGCAATATACATCTGGATCAATCCAGAAAATTGACCGTTGAGCGATTTTTTTAGCCGACCAGTTCACAGCCGACAGATTCGACTATCAAAAAACACCATGACAAATGCATGTCTTTAACACAATTCAAAAGATTGAGGGAAGTCTGATTACTATCATCGCACTGACAACACCTTGGTATCGTCATGAATGTGGGTCGCATGACTGACAATGCCCTAAACTATCAAATAAGCAATCAAAAGCACATATTGGACAATCAAAATGTAGGCAATATATATCTGGATTAATCCAGAAAATCGATCCGATGAGCGATTTTTTTTAGCCGACCAGTTGACAGCCGACAAATTCGCCTATCACGAACACCACGACGTAAATGGAACTTTACAAATTAGGGACCAACCGTTCAAAAAATATTGAAACACAAAGAAAAAAAACGTGTTTCCCTTTTATCATGTTTATCAAGATGGGCAAAACGTTAGCACATAAAAAAAAAGATCAACAGTTCTCAATTAAATTGAGCCGCGAACAATCTGAGCATTTTCTATTAACCCACAATTGCATTCCCAACACAAACTCCTCACAAACGCCGGTATCAATCATCTTCAAAATTTCCTATCATACATTAGCACTATCACATAGCAGAAATCTCTCACAAAATTCAATCCACAAAGCGGAAATCTATCGCACAAAAGTAACACCTGGAGAGACAATGGAGAAAGACCTCCTTAACAATTCACATTTTCGCATATACTAGCTCTATATGATAAGACGGTACAAATATTTGAACATTGGATAGCCCTACCGGGCTCAAATCGCATTCAGTACAACTGAGTCAATTTATTCGGCTTTAACCGATCTATTTGTCACGAACGGTCAACATGCCACTACTAATAACATACCGCGTTTATCACAGGACAATAATACTGTATATACGGCGACGCCAAGTTCAATAAATGAATAGAATAATACACTATTTCCAAGAAATGTTGGCTAATTCAGCTGGCTATATACCAGAAATATATTTAGTAGCACGGACCGAATTGAACATATTTTATAGCACAGACCGAATTGAACATAACTGATTTCCCAACAAAGAGCGGCGAAACGATCAATTGTTTTTTGACACAAACTTATGTGTTGTCGATAGTGCTGAATTTATCCTGGCGTTCACTAATAGCACAGCGCGTCTATCACAGAGCAATAATACTGTATATACGGTGACACCAAGTTCAATAAATGAATACGACCGACACACTATTTCCTAGAAATGTTAGCCGGCCATATATCAGATAAATATTTGATAACACGGACTGAATTGAACATAGTTTCCCAACAAAGAAAGGCGAAACGATTAACCGCGATATCTCGAGCCTGCGTGCTCTCAATATTGCCACATTTACTATTGCCTGAGCCAACCAGCCGGACAAAAGAAAACTTGTTCGGAACTTCCCTCTTCAACATTGAGCCGCGAGCCGTGAAAGAATTTATACAGAACCGTCTACTAGAGTAGTCCACATGTCAGGATGACCTTCTCCCGGTAAAATAATTCAACCTACAATCTACCCGTGGATAGCCGGCCAAAACAACAGGGGTTGGGAGTACGCGAACAAAGAACAGAAGGAAAAAATGGCCGGCTTCCATATCGCGTTTGCTTACCGGAAATTTTATCAGTCTTCTAGGCATAAATTGGTTCTCAACCGTCAAAAAAATATTATTTCAATTATGATGCCAGTTGTCGTAGAAAGGTGTGCCCCGCCTAGCAACACCTAGAGCGATACAACGCTAAAATATACCCCGTTAAAATTGTCACACCACCACCCAAAAACACGTCCTTGCTCTTAGAAACCCAACCCTCGTCTGACAATATCAGTACATGCACCGAAGATTCCCGAAGTTCTAGCTTCGGGCCTAAACCGGTTTGGGGAAGTTCTAATTCGGAACTAGCCCGGATGAAGCAATCTCCTGGCATATACGATTTATTTCGCTTTACCTGGCAGTAACATTTCCGAGCGTACAGCTACCTCTACAACACCTATATGTCTTCACTGAAAGTAGAAACGGCACCACAGCGGCACCAGAACGGACCATCAGTGATTGTGTATCCACTCCGGATCAGTTCTCTATGGTACCCCTAAGAAAACCATTTTCCATCGTCAGAAAACCATGAAAACCATCATAAGAAAACCATTTTCATATTAGTAAAAATACAGGCGAAGGTAAAGTCCAAAGGGAAAATTACCTGAAGGGTAATGTCCGCGCTCCAAGATGCCCCTCCTCCACCAAATCCATACACTTCAATGAGAATTCCTCAGCTGTAGTATCTAGACACCCCTACATTCTACGCTAAAAAATAATGGCGACAGCACCCCCATTTTGCTTTCTTCCTCAAGATGATAACAACACCATTAAATGTTTACGACACTAAACGAAATACGGTCACGATTTTGCAGGAAGAAAATGAAACATTTACTAATAAGTGAGAATAGAATCTGCATCTTAACACAATGGCGTCACAAACTCCATATAAATACTGTGCCCCAGGTAGAACTCAACAAATGAGATGCGCTGCTAGTAACCCAAATCCAGCATCTGACATCCACGATCCGTGACCACACCAGAAACAAATCCGAATTTTTGTTCTCTGAACACAATGCGTTACCGCGCGCACTTGCCTAAATTGCAAAACTTGTTCCCGATTTTTCCACGTTCTCATCTTCTCATTCATTTTAACGTTGTGATATCTACCGTTTTGCAGAGTCTGATTCAGTTCCATTTCCAGTGTTCTGATTGTCCTGCAAAATGCATGACGTCCCGATCTCGCCAAATTTACTCGAGTATTACATGGACGGAGTGGTAATTACGTCATCATACATTTATACCACAGGCGCTTGTTGTCGGTTATTTATTAATTATGATATTAATATTTATATATACTCTCCTCCTACTCTATTATTGGAGTAGGAGGAGAGAATGTATTGATATTAATATAATAAATTATTAACTGACCAACAACAAGCGCCTGTGCTTTATAATAGTTTGTTTCACGGCTGATTTCCGCAAATTGTTCACTGATGATTATGGTTGATATTGGAACCGAAAAAGACTTCCTGATTTTTCCCAGTCTGAAAATTATTGTCCTACCTTTTAACGGGCAATTCAAGAGTCAAGATTTGGGCTTAATTATCACATTGGTATCTGTATGATCTGCTTGTATCTTCAAAGATAATTCTATATTCTCCAATCCTGTGTCGAGCTTTCGTTTATCATTTGGAGACATAAATGGTGTGTTAGCAAAATAGTTTAACAGCAATGAAATTAGTCCGAGCTTCCCATGACCCTTCACGCGAGACGGCAGAATTTGTTTGGATATTAGCTGCCTTGAGTCCGAGTTCTCTCCCATACAAAAAAAAACAAAAAACAAACAAACAAACAAACAAACAAAGCAAAAATCATCCCAGTAAAAATTATTTTAAAAATATATTCGGCTGTTCTACAACACTTAACTCACATATATTTATTAATGAATAATTTTCCTTCAATGTCAGCCCAAATTTAACAAGATTCATTTCGTTCTTTGTTTATTACTAATACAGTACCGGTATCAATAACTTTACTTCATTTCATTTGCTTCAACGAAACCAGTTTTCGGTTTGGAATGAGGTAGAAGCGCTGAAACTTCTGAAGAATATCACGGATCTTGTTAAATTTGGGCTGACAATAAAGGGAAATTATCCATGAATAATCTGGCTAGGGTCAGAGTTCTCTCTCATACAACCCCCCCCCCACCCCCCCTCCCCCCCCCCCACTGAATAGAAGCGACAACGGGGTCGCGCTACCTAATCCCAGTAACAATTATATTCGGCCGTTCTACAACACTTAACTCATATATATTTATTAATGAATAATTTCCCTGCATTGTCAGCTCAAATTTAGCAGATAATATTTACTGGGATGAGGTCGAATGACCCCGTGGTGACATGGTGTTTTTTTGTTGTTGTTGTATGGGAGAGAACTCTGATGCTAGCCAGACAATCTCTTAGAAATTATCCGTTGTCATAGTCATAGGTAACTCGGGCTTCAATGAAATGTACGCTGGCATCCCGCTGAACATACATGTAACTCTTATCATAGAAATATGTAAAGAAAAAAGCTCCCGCGATATTTTCTTGAAGATACTAGTTTTTCCTTGGGTATACCAAAAATGTGTAGATCAGTCTTTTATGAGAGTACATGTACATGCATGTTGAACTTTTTAAGGCATTCAAGGACTTCTCGTGTGCAAATGGAGGTTCACTTTCTTGGGTTCTTTTGCTTTCGTGCTAGCAATAACAATTCTTCCGTTGTTAAGGCTCCAACAATGGGAGAAGAACACCTACTAAATATTTTATTTCATCCTTAGTCGGTAATATTAGCTAGCGTTCAGCTAAAAAAAAGAAGATAGGAATGAATTGAATTGAATTGAACCGAATATCTTTTACGATAATAACTGCCTTTCTGACATATTTTTTTAAGGTTGCTTGTGGCTACGTGTAGGAGCATCTTAATGCACTGATGCATACATTTCATCCACGTGGTCCCTGAAGAAAGAGAAAGAAAACCAGCAGGAACATCTCAGACTGCGGATTCAGTCATGGCACTACCATCAGTTGTAAAACCTGAACCCATCTCTGAGTGTTCCGATGAAAACTTAAAGCCATGTCAACTTCGAGATCATAAAATGCATTTGCTGACGACACAAGAGTGTATAAAACAAGAACCTGGTACGTTCGATTCACCGGACACTGACATAGGGTATCGTAGTCGACAGGAATCGTCAGAACTGCCTGTAGATGTTCCTATGCAGGAAGAATTGGCCGTGCCATCCGTTAAAGCAGAAGATGAACAAATACCAACTCTTTGGCAGACACGGGATGATATTCAAACAAATCACAATACAATGAAGACTTGTATGAATAGAGATTCCAATAGTTTGCACATGTGCATCCCTAGAAAGACGGGAGTACAAGTAAGTGATGGATTATTTGTTATCCGATTCAAAAGGATTTGAATATTATGTTGTAGTGAAAATAACCTGATAATCTTAGACATTTGTTTATTTGTTGTATGAACGATCCTATTAATTTGTCCTATATATTCCAATCTTAATAAACTAATATGTTAGCAGTGCTCGCCCATCTTACAGGTCACTGTGAGATCGTACCGTCTTGTACTAACGGAAGTATTCACCAATCATATCCATTCCGCTTCTATGGAACGGGCCATTGAAGATAGGGGTTATTTTGTTTACTTAGCTGAACGTGTACTCAAAATGTAGCTCTTAACATTTTCTCCCTTCTCCCCGACAAAAACTGGATTGCACAGACACCGGGTTCTCGTGTGCCATAAAGCTATAGAAAAGTCCCGAGAAGGCCATTTAACGCTAAATTTGATTGGCGGGAGCAAGATCCTGTAGCCACATATATGATCGGGGTGTAGTGAAAGGATATTAATTTATTAAGATTGCCTAAATTCTACCGGAGATGTTAAAAGAGTGAGGCTTTCTTGTGCATACATGTTCTGCAGTGGTGTACGAATATCGCATTGATTCAATGCATATATACTTTTCCAGACAGGAGTTGTTGTCTCTGATGAAGTCCGAGAGGAAATATCTGATTCAGCTGACCCTTGTGTTTCGAGCTCCCCAGTTCCCGTGATCCTGTATGAACACACAGGGCAGCTGGTGGTGACTACAGAAAACGAATACCAGGATGTTGAACATTTGGAGAGTATGCTCAAAAAGCCGTCGATATTATCTGATTCACCGGTAATTATATCATGTGTGGCGCCAGAGGAGAGCGAGGTTACTCACCATGGAAACAAGAGACATGCATGTTCATTGTGTGGTTACAAAACTGTTTCAAACAGAAGCCTTCTTATACATGTGAGAAAACACACTGGAGAGAAGCCTTTCATGTGCTCTGTGTGTGGTTATAGATGTACCAGTAACAGTTATCTCGTCATGCATATGAGAACGCACACCGGGGAAAAGCCATTCAAGTGTACACTTTGCGATCAGAGATTTTCAAGGATTTCTCACCTTGCTGGGCATATGATGTCCCACACTGGTGAAAAGCCTTTCAAGTGTACTGTATGTGATTATGGCTCGTCTAGACAATCAAATCTTACTGTGCATATGAGGAAACACACTGGTGAAAAGCCATTCAAGTGTACTGTGTGCGATTATAGATGTTCCACAAAAACTTGCCTTAGTGTACACATGAGAACACATTTTGTGGAACCAGTAATTAGCTCATATGTGACGTCAGAGAAGACTAAAATTAACCATCATGGAGACAAGAGACATAAGTGTTCATCCTGTGAATACAAAACCGTTTCAAAACGGAGCCTTGTTATTCATACGAGAACACACACTGGAGAGAAGCCTTACATGTGTTCGCTGTGTGGTTATAGATCTACCAACAACAGCGATCTGGTCGTGCATTTGAGAACGCACACGGGTGAAAAACCATTCAAGTGTACTATATGTGATCGCAGATTCTCCAGGACTTCTCACCTTTCAGCGCATATGATGTCCCACACTGGAGAAAAGCCTTTCAAGTGTACAGAATGTGAATATAGCTCTTCCAAACAATCAAATCTTACTGTACACATGAGAAAACACACCGGAGAGAACCTACTTGGGTGTTCTCTGTGCGATTATAGGACTAGCAGACACGATCATATTGCTATACACATGCGAAAGCATACAGGGGAAAAGCCATTCCAGTGTACCGTGTGTGATTATAAATCTTCCACAAAATCTCGCCTTACTATACACCTTAGAACACATTCTGGAGAAAAACCGTACATGTGCTCTGTGTGTAATTATAGATGTACCAGTAATAGCGATCTCGTCATTCACGAGAGAACACACAATGGTGAGAAACAGTGATCACAGATTTTGCGAAACATATCAGTTTTCTGTATATTGTCTGCCACAGCGGGAAAAATTTATCAGGGTTCGTACACTACATGTACCTTGAAAACCTTGAAAATGACAATTTTGAATTCAAGACTTCGAAAAGCCTTGAAAAATGGAAAATTCTGCTGAAGACCTTGAAAATGGTAATTGCTGTCCATTGCCAATTAAATTGTCAAGTTGTAGCTCAAAGTTGTTGTGTCCTTTGCCGTCGGATGGCGAAATTAACGCCATCATAGCGATATATTATTTTATTATCGGAAGAGAATTTACAAGTCTTTATGAACAAAATATTTGTCGACAGCAAAGTCATACTTACGTTTTAGTAAAAAAAAAATAAAAAATAAGAAAATTCATCTGTATACCTTCAATGATACGAAGTAATATAAAAAGGAACTATCACCTTGAAAAGAACTCGTAAATGACTTGAAAATTGGAAGCTTCAAGGTGTACCAGGATGAGTGAGTAAGTGAATAGAATTTAACGTCGCTTTCAACAATATTTCAGCTATATCGCGACAAACCAACTAAGCACCACCCAGCCAAGTTGTGTTCCTGCTACTTCAAAGAATAAATATTTGAAGTAGCATGGAACCAGACACCCTCCATCCACCCTATATAAGGACAGCACACAAGACACAGACAAGACGCTTACATGGTGCAATAAAGACAAGTGGTATTATTACAGTGCTAGACATCACATTATCAAGTTACTGTTGCTTCTCAGCAAAATGCATTGAAGCAACAGGAACCTGTGCCCGCCCAACCACCCGCTCAAGGTGTACCAACCCTGATTTGTTGATAAATCAAATCTAACTGTCAATCACGTTTGGTCTGGTTACCTCGCCTTCTTCCCATGACGAAGGACAGGTTTCGGTTTTCGGCAGCCGTCGTTTCTACCCGCTCTGCGTGAACATTTTGATCCACACATACTGTACTTATTTTTAGTTTAAATTTGTTATAACTGGTCTCGAATGTTCTACAATACCCAGTTTGTTCCTGATTGAACTCTTTCTTATTTTCAACGAAAGCGAATAACAAAATTGCTAGCGGCTATTTGTAACTGGTTTGATTGGACCTGGCTTTAGCCCGATAGCGCAGAAATTTTACTACGAGATTCACTCATGAAATGTACCACATTTCAAGTCTCACCCCGTACGCAATCGAGACTGCTAAGTCAATTCCATCGAATTCATCAGACCGCGCGCATTAATAGTGTAGGGATTTTACATCTCAGCTGTAAACCGTGATCCGCCGGACGTGTGGCACACCACATACTATAGGATGTGTGTCCACTCACATAGTCTTCGTTGTATTTCTCCCAATTCAGAAGATAAAATATATCTGAATGAATTGGATATTCCCTCGAGTCGAGTTGAAGTGTTTCTCCTTGCTTTTCATCTCAAGTCGGTCTCCATTGCAACGCAGGTCCTACAGCTGACATGCGCTGCTCGGAGTTTCGGCGTAATGCTGTGCCTGCAAGGGGTTAAACATGGATGCCAATATGGATCGGTATGAGTCGGTATATCCTTCATATACTATGAGCCCGTGGCGTGTGAACCCAATCGTTAATGAGGCACGAACATGAGCACTTCGCACACGGACTGCTTAAAGTGGCTGGAACATGCGCTGTGGGAAGTATTGCTGACATGGGTACTTTTGAAAAACGGTCACCACACGTGGGATTGAGGTGACAACTAGAGTTTGGTCTGGACACCTTTTTGCAGGATTTTCTTTGTTCATATGTAATAGGATTCAAAAACCGAAAGTTGTCATGTCTTTTTTGTTGGCAATAATTGAGACCAGACTTTATTCATATTGATGGAACTAATAATATAGACCGGGAGCCCGTGCGAGAGAAGTGG